>OX104062.1:62321429-62417226 GCA_944474145.2 Dicrocoelium dendriticum | reverse complement strand
TCTGTAGGCATAAGTGTCCTGTGGCTGGTCACAGTGACAGGCAAATCCGAATCCACATGTCGCTAACTATCTTTAACACAGCTGTGGCAGTAAACTCGATGTCCGTGTGTGTTGAAATTGGGATGATGATTGTAAGCATGTACCAGTGGTGGACGCCTTGTTGGCAGGCTATAGCATACTACATCCGCAGGGCGATGGCTGCCTCTTCAGCGCTTGTGACAATCCGACTGACGTGTTCATTGGGGGGACATCGAGCTTCAGTTTCCGGATAGTGCTATCATGCTTATATATACGCTTTTGCTGTTGGCAAGTTTACATTAGAAATCTTGTTGATAAATCAATTTGTCATCATGGACAAGCATGTTCCAGTGGTTGCACTGAGTCACGTACTCGTTCCAGGTTTGGGGATTCGGACGAACTCCGTAAGTTTTCCAAGCTGCATTCCTTAGTGACATGAGGTTTTAGGTTCTAATTTTTAGAGAAAAAAGTGGGTTTGGTGGAGCGAATCCTCTACGTTTCTGAAGCAGTTGCGATTAGATTGTTAAAGCATTCAACAAACGGAATCCAGGCGCTGTCAGGTGAATTAACTTTAAAGAATTCCCATCTGGTCGTTTCTATTAGGTTGTTCAGGATGTTGCCATGTGTGATAGTAGGTGTTAGTTCTGTGGTTGCCTCCGGATATTCAGATACAAACATAATCATAAAGTATGGTGACATGATCGCTTAGCCCTAGTGGGGTGTCTATAAATGGCCTGCTGACAAAAAGTTGCTCATTTGAAATTAGAAGTTAGATCCCAGTAGTATTATCAGCTCTGTAACTGGTGGGTAAGGTGATAGTAATGTAGAACGGAATACTTGCGATAAGGTCTTGTAGTTCGAGCTTGTATAGTTTGCTGGGGATTCTGTGGATTCCATGTCATGCCCTTTGAAGTCGTCAGAAATAATAGCGTAGCTGTAATTTGGGTGTAAGCATTTTGTCCGTGAATATATTAGGCGAAAATCCATCCCTAAGTTAGACAAGAAGGGGACGAAAAAGTTGTGGTTGTGTATGAGGTGCAAACGCCAACATACGAATCGGTGACTGAGGTCTCCAGATTACTGAACAATGAAAAGTGAACATATGTGGGTTATGCAGCTTTGTTTTTTGAGTCCCGTTGGATAGTCGGTGAGGATATCGGAATAACAACAACGATAATAATGGTAGTAAATCAGTTAGTACTTCCAATGTAAAAAAGTAGAATTATTGTTTGCTGATCCGTAGTCCTGCAATTAGTTTAGATTCACAGCAATTGCAGTTAACATCAAATAATTCTATGATAAACTTCAGATGCAGGTTGAAGAGGTAGTGCTAATTGACAATGGGTAAATTTATGGATAGATCATCCAGACTTCCAGTATATACTGTTAATGTCGGTGCGGTGACGACGGATTCTGAGAGGACATTTCACCGGTGACAGAAACAAATAGAAAAGCAATTTCTGCGTCACTCCCGGCGGCTATATTGTACAGCGAGTTTCAATGAGTGGCTCCTCTGGTTTGTATTGGTGCTAAGTCGCAGTAAACGGTGGCACACATGATGTCTCACACAATTAGACATACCATAATCAGGTCGCCTATTGGTCTGCGATTTCTTTCACTGAATAACCCAAATCGTTGCAGCTTCTCATGTTATGAAGGATTGCGCATTCCAAGTACGTTCTTATATGCTCGAGGTTGTGGCTGCTCCAGTGCATTAAGGTCGTGTTTCAGCCATGGATGCCAGACTTGAATTGCGTATTGGACATGGGGGCGAACATATGCACTAAACATCCGTCGAAATATGGAGCTGTTATTTTGTCCAAACTCCTGTCACAACAGCCTGACCTGTTGGTTCGCAATATTCATGCCCTTTCGGATTGCCTGGAGCAAACCGTCATCTGGAATCAGGACACCCAAGTCACGTTCGACAGCTGGTTTTATAGTATATTCGTTCCGAGCTGGTATGAGTAGCTGCTCTGATATGAGATGGAAAGTACCTTGCATTTACTGACGTTGAAATGCACGACCTTTTGGGTTGACCATTGATAAACCGTATCTAGGTCACTCTGAAGTAGATGATAGTCGGCGTTGGTCTAGATCCTGCGCCCAATCGTGATATCGTCGACAAATACTAGGAAGTTTGAAGCTCTTCCCTGTGCACGGTCATGAATAAATACCAAAAACAAACGTGGACCTAGAATTAAGCATTGGGGCACATCACACTCTACTTGTAATGGGTCCGTAAAAGAGCTCCGAACTCTGACCAATAATTGCTGTTGAAGTAGAAAATAGGCAAGCAAGCTTAAAAGTGGGTAGTCGATCCGTAATGCTTCAGCTTGGGGAGTAGTATACAATAATGAACACGATTGAAAGCTTTCGAAAAATCCAGGTAGATCACATTGACGCCTACTCAGCGTCAGGTGACTCGGTCTAACTACTGCGTGCAATGAGTAAATTCGTTGTGCATGACAGCTGTCGGCGGAAACCGTGCTGCTCAGGCGTGATGAGGTAACCGTTTTTCAAATAGCACACCAATGCATCCGCGACTATGAATTCCATGACCTTGGAGAGAATAGGAAGATGGGATAGTGGGTGGTAGTTGGAGGGCTAAGTTCACTTTCCACCTTTGTGAATCGGGGTTTTTATCCCAAGCTTCCATATGGATAAAACTTGATTCTTGTCTAAGATGCGCTGGAAAATTTGAGCGAATGGTCCTGCCAGTTGGCATGCTGCTGCTTCCATTGCCTCTAGACTAATGGTGTCGACACCCGGCGAGCAGTGCTTGCGTAGAGATGTCAGATTTTGCAATACATCTTCCGCGTTACAAGTGATGGGGTTAGTCCTGGCAAGGGGACGACAAAATTTGGAAGATCGCCTGCTAGCAATACCTTTGAAACGTGGGGGCATATTGCATTCGCAGCGGGTTTGTTGCTTCCACAGCCGTTCTTGTTGGGTCCCCAACGGTCCTGATTGGAGTACAGCATTGCTTCACTTTTCCTAAGCTATTGACGTGCTCGTAAAGCAGTTTGTGGTTAGCACTGAAGGTTTGTGCCATGTTCTGTTGATAGGCGGCATTGTCCTCTCTTACCAGTTATTTGCCGTGGTTACGTTGGTCTACGTATTGTCCCAAGTTTCTGGTGTTGTAGCTTCTCCGTACACACGCTATGCTGTGTTGTGTACTGGCATCTATTTTCGAAGAAAACTGATTTACACTTATTATAAACACTTTTATCTTTGAATCCCTTGCAAGCAACTGACTAAATTACTTGACGAACTCGATCCAGTCGACATCCGGGGGTTCTTCGGCCAGGAACTACCAAGTAGTAGCACTGACATGCTGGGCTAACTGATCGTAGCTTGTGGTGATTTGCACAGTCTAATCTTTCTCATTACGATATTCCGTATTGCGGACACATTTGAAACTGCTGACTGCATGCTCAGTGTGACCCAACACGCCTTCTAAAACCAACACATCAATCAAATGCTCTTCTTTGGTAGGCATGATATTCAGCACAGATGTCTTGTTACCAGTTCTGCACCGGGTGGGCAAAGTGATGTGATTGTAAAGAGCAGCAGTGTTTACGAGATCTTATGTATTATCTTTGAATTATTCTCCGATCATTGCAAGGGTTTCTACACAATGTACGTTGAAATTACCCAAGATAAATAGTTGAGTGTACTTTCGCTGTAAACTGCATCTTAACGCAGCCGCTAGGTGGCAGTCCTTTTCGGATTTACAGTTAAGGGAGTGGTGTATCAAGAGAGTAAACCAAGCGTCCTTGTTTTTTAACTGCAAGCGGCACCAACCAGAGTCGGGGAACTGCGAGTCGGAATCCGTCATAGATTCGCACTGGAAGTCGCTTCGGTAATACAGCATTACCCCTCCTCCTTTTGTGAGCTTATCGTTCAGGACAAGCGACATGCACCGTAGCAAAACTTCAGCGTCCGTCATTCTCGTGTGCAACGTTTTGATGATACCAATGAGAGCATATGCCCCAAAGATTGATGATCTTCCAGTTCGGTCACTTTATTAAAAGACCCTGGTTCTTCGTATAGAAGCAGGTCAGTTTCTCGGTCACTAGAAACCCACAGAGAGATGGGAGATCGGCCGTTACTCGTTTTTTGATGGGATAATGATGCGTGGTATAAAACGTACTTCTGCCAATGTGCGCCTCAATGTTTGTTTAGACCTAGGTCAGAGTAAATTAAAACAGCAGTCAAGTTACGCTTCTTTACATACGTCGGTAAGCTTGCTGTTTCATGTGTTTTAATAGTTAGCTGTGCAAAGCTTCTGCGGCCTTTAAGCGATGTTAAGAAGGGAGACTTGTCCGATTTCTCCGCCATCGACACAAGACATCCGTTGCTTATTGCTCTGAATGAACCACTAGTGTTAGGAATCTAGGGCCGCATTCCCTATATTTTGATGAGAGAGGTATCCTGGTGAGCGCTAGTGCCACCATATTATCCACAGAAAGTGATTTACGAATGAACCGCCACTGATTTAACTTATGCTTTCCGGTCTCTGAAACACCGTTAGAAGAATGTTTTAGCATGAGATTTATTAAGGTTTTGTTTAGGCGATCCTACTGTCTGTGTCCCACTTCTGTGTTTATTTTTGCTTGTCGCACGCTCTAATGGACATCAGGAAAGATGCGTATCCCACGGGATGCGGGTCTTAGCGCACTTGCAGAGAAAAACCATGTTTTCTATGTCGGTGGAGGATGCTAGTGTTATTAGCCTATGTCTGGGTCTTCCATAGTGTTGCGAGTTTGGATGGCGAGTAATTTGTAATTAGTTTATGGGTTGGTTTTGACAATGAGCACTAAGTACAATGAGTTCCACTGGTCTTGGTCGTCCGATGACTTATCCCGCAATGTGATGGCAGACGTTTCGGGGATATTTGAGCATGAACCAGTCCGGACACTATTGCTGGATCCCTTTTTCATTGATCTACAAGATGGGTTACTCGTTTGTCCGGATCTGCTGTCAAGTGTTGATTGTTTTCTGTTTGTCCCTCTATACGCGTTAACGGTGTTTACAACAAAAATGGCCGCCACGGCGGCCTTCCGGCGGACCTTTGCAACAATCTTTGCATTTGTAACTGATGTTTAGAAGGGCTTTGTCCCGACAAGTGACATTTGAGACATCTGTAAGTCGTTACGATAGTACATGATAGCACCACCTCTCAGGCTGGGACGATAGTTTCGGAAAAATTACTTTCCCTGAATTGCGATCTCGGCATCCGTAACCTCTGTGTGCAGCTAAGTTTTGGTTCTGGAGATGAGATTGCAATTGTTTGTTACCTGGCGCAAACAAAACTCGGCGACTTTGCTGAGGAGGCCCTGGACATTCGTGTAAATGTTGCAAAGTGTTTCGGTTCTCAGAAGCGATCCGGAACAATTTGTCTAGCAAGTGGGTTTGTGTCGACCACCTATAGCCAAACGTTAGCCGCTTTTTGTGCTTTTATCGGCAAGTTGCTTGGAGTGGGTTTCAATGGCATTGTGATTGTCCCTTCATGTAACTCAGTTTACGCAATGCATAGGAAGTGGCTACAGGATTGCACAGGACGATGCTCACCTCATTCTGACCTGCTTCCTGTGGTAATTTCGGATAAGTGCACTAGAGCGTTTGCTTGCTGTGGTAGTGCTTTAAGTCCGGCGACAGTTTCGCTCGCCGCTTTAGACCGGAGCTCGGTTAGCAGTGTGTTCCGAGGGGAATGCTAGCTTTACAACAGCGTAAGTTGCATCTACCAGGTTTGTAGCACAACCATAACCATCCTTTGGCCTCATGCGTTGTAGCTTTCTGAAATTGACAGCCTCGATATCCAAGTAGCAACAACGTCATTTCAGAGCAGGTTTTCATGAAAGGAGCGCCACTGCTTCTGATGGTAAGACCATTGATTCACATTTATCGTTCTCACGAGACTGGGGGACGCCGTGAAAAATACGGTTCTGGATGGGGTGTTTAGCCGGAACACTGCTGCGCTGTGCCTAGCTTGCTTGCGCTCTCCTTAAAGAACGACTGGAAAGGCGCTGATCAAACCGAATTCGTTTTGGAGGCGAGAGGTGAAAAGCAGCGTTTTTTTACCTCAAAAACAGAGTTTAGCGCAATCCGAAAATTCCTGACTTCGCCGAAATGTCTGGAATTCTGGTGTCTTGTGCTCCTCTTCAATTTGAAGCATTAAGACAAAATATCGATGAGGTTACTTATAGTATACCGTTGGTTTAGGTCACCTGCCTGCTTTCCCTTTTAAACAAATATTTCTGAGTGTCATTTCTGAGAGTGTAGACCGTTGTTAGTAGGCGGATTTCTTTGCCGTTCCTCCATGCAGCGTGACCTTTCACATTAGTTATGGATGTGGTAATAGCATCAGTGGGGACTGATTTTATGGTTCACCTTGAAGAAACTACGACCCAGCGACCTCTGATATTTGCATACTTTCTGGGTTTCAGGAATGTCTGAAAAAAGCAAGTCGGTTTGAAGAGAATTGTTGCAAAGTTGCTGGGGTTTAAGTGTTCGGGAACGCTTGGCGATTTGGATTATTGGCACTGTTTGCAGACGCGACTTTATTAGTATAACATTTGGCATTGTGGCCTGGGCTTGTGCCGGAGTTCGGTGGATGGGGCTGTGTCAGACATTTTGTTATGATTGTTCTAATGGAGGATATTTTGAGGTCTAATTCCATCAACTACGTCTGCAAGCATATCATATTCCTGTAACCGCGCACCTACGGTTTCAACTAGTGAAACAGTGTCACACATCGCACAGTACAAAAATGAGTCGGGCCTGTCGCTAATCAACCTGTACTCGCTAAGTTTGATTTTCCGGCCATTCTCACGAAAACAGGTTTGGCATTTTCCACAATAAACCGTTATTTTGAGCTTCTTATCGTACATTCTTCAGGCGCAGCTTGGCACCGCGGATTGGTTAGTAACGATCATCATGGCACGTGAACATGCATAAGCTTTTGTTACTATGCTTTCTATTCTTTAATTAGCATAGTCTCCCAACACCACTTATTTGTAGGAAGCGATGGGGGGATAAATTGGTTCCCATAAAATACTCAATCAACGGTCAAATTGCGCACCTGTATGCCGTTATTTGTAGTGTGATTCGTATTCAATTGTATTCCCCTGTTTGAAGTAACTGATGCTAGTTATTTTAAAAGTGGCGCACTATTCAGTGGACACATTGTGCGTAGATTTCACGGTGGATTATGGCATATGCATTGGTAGCGCCTCATGGGGCTAACAACATATCAACTTGCATATTGCTTTTTGTTTTAACACAACATCAAAAATCCCCACCACATTAAATGATACGCCTCACTACCTGCATTACATTAGAGTTTACTGTAACCTTAATCTAAAGCCGCTTACCATTACCTGTGTATCTATCAAGCGGTTGCTTTCAATCTGCTCCTTTAATTGCGTTGGATTTACTCCCGTAATTCTCATTTCAAAAACATATGCAAACATGCATTCAAGTCAGCTAAAGTAGCGCAATTTAGTGCATACGATTAATTGGATCTAACCTGTGCGGATCCTCTTTTACCTCCGTATCGCAATCTTTGCTACCTTCATTTGAGACACACTTGCAAGCGTTTCCAAACTTTGAGTCAGGCGGCAAAGTTTATGGTCTCAAGCGGAAGCCAAATATGTGATCTCTGCGAAATCCAATCCGCCACGACTGTCGATCTCCAAGTAGTAATTCTGTCAAGCGAATTGCGCCTTCATTTTCGGTCACTTTTTTGCACCTCAGATCAGTTCCAACCGAATGGTACACTAGCTGATGCGACCCCGCAACGCTTTCTAACGCACCTGGTCGTACTATGAACACGCCGACTTCAAATATGGCCGATAGAGCGTGCAAAGAGCCAACCAAATAGCCACGCGCACTGGGATTGAGCTATTCTTAGGCAGCGGCGTTGAACCGAGAGGCATCCAAGCACATAAACACGTTAACGGAATGGTTTGCATCAACCGATCAGAAGATGCTGCGTCGAATGCTGCCAGAAAGATAAGAGTATGTATGTTAATTTCTTGCCAGTAAAATACCAGAACAGGGATCTAATTTGCTAACAGCCTTAATGTTGTTTATCCTAAGGGAGCCTAGCTCCTATCAAGCGTAGTGCGGATGCACCAGGGCGGAACCATATCTCTATACATTTACCCAGTATGTGTGGCTATTATGCTAACCAAGGTTGTACTTTAAGAGACACAGAACTACTATAGACTAATGGCGACGGTTGGAGCAAATGGCGTACGTCAAAATGCACTGGTAGATGATCAACATGCTTTTGACCTCCAAGGCTGGACAGTCTGTTAAGATATCGCCACCTCTAGTTTTGTATGTCAATAAATATGTCAATACCATCAGTGACCCAGGTGCACATGAACCAACCCCATAGTCTACTCTAGAGATGGACTCCCACCTGTCATTCGCCATGCGACCATGATGCAACCATATTTCATCTTAGCTGACCTCCAGCATCCCTCAGTGAGAACTACAAGATTGAATTGCGGGAGTTTTTGCACAAGCATTCCGCACTTTAGACATGTTTGCTTATCCACCAGATTCCGAGCGGTAGTACCCGAATTCACAAGTTGAATTATTTCGTATCATCATACATTAAAGTACACTAACAGAATTCGTTAAAGTTTCCAGTTAGTATTTGTTGGTTATACCATTAAGAATATTTCTGTGGATTTTGCTGACAGGTTAACAGACCTGATCACCCCTTGCTACGGAAGCAGTCCTCTTTGTTCTGTAACAGCTTCGCTACGGTTTCGGGGCAGCGCTGCAAGTGGAAGTTGGAGGGTCGGGTTCGGGGCTTATTAGCCAATGCACTTGAGGTGGACCGCGGTATTTCACAAGTATCAGTACCGGGGAGACGTTTCTTTTTGATCTTCGCCTCTCACTTGTCATCGATCTAACATTTTACCTTTCTCCTAATGGCATCAATAGATGGCGGATGATCGGTCATCGAGAACAACACAGTCCACTACAACGAGACCTGGACTGTGCACGTGAATGATCAAAGTCAATTGTGTCACCGTCTAAAACGGAATAGTGCAAGCGTGATTATCAATTGACTCATACAGGCTGGGAGAACACATCTTGAACACCGTCTCACAGAAGTGAAACCACTGTGTACTAATTCAAAATGACCTCATCTGTTCGAATGAATACGCTAAGGTGTCAAAACCATGAGCCAGCATGTTTGGTCTGTTACGGATGTCATTCATACAATCCACCCTCTCACATCTGCTTACAATGCTCAGTGTGTGCATGAGTCCGCAAGTTCAGTGAAGAAATTCAGGTCAGGCAACCTTAGCTAAAACTCCATATGGTTGCACTGAAGACCTCGCAACGAAGAGCAACTAAAACAGAAACCACAATTTCCACTTTCCATAGCAAATGTGACTGAAAGCAATATGAGTGTACAGCGGGTTATCGCCACCTAAGAATACCCTCATCTTGCCCTATCAGCTTTTGAAAACCGCAGTCATGTTTTCCTTCACCACGGGACCCTTGATCATAAAATACCAGAGGGTCTACAGCTGACGCTGGCCGAAAAAGCAATCAGTTGGAATGTTGTAAAAACTTCCTCTAAATCGATTTTCTCAGTTGTGTGACGAAAATCCGACTTGTGTTAATTTCGTGTTCATGTTAAAGATTGCTAATAAACAATCTGAATACGCCCTGTCCCATATGCACCACGTGACATAACTCGTTCTTTCGTTACCGAAAAAACGCAAATCAACTGTGTGCTCACCAGCACGCCTCCACGAAATTCATGTAGGCGGTTAGTCTATGTGCTAATGTTAATAACACGCCGAGCACACAGATGCACAGTTTAGTAAATTGGCAATTCTTAATTTTACTGGCCAAGTTCACATAAACGGTCCTATCGTCTTGTCGATATTTGACTTGTTCCACTGATATGCTATGTCTTTATAGTTCCTATACGATAAAGGCCCACGATTGTCCAGACATGCCGTTACTTAGCTAGACATACGAGCTCTCCATTGACATTGGCTGTTTAGTGAGCAACCTATAGCGTTGGAAGGGAGATGTCGCTGTGTTACAATCCATACATATCACTAAGGTCGTAGGTGTAGCCAGCCGGTGTCAAGGTCGAGTTGTGAAAGAAATAAAACAAGCGACTGCTTTCCTTCCTTCTCATGGTGAAGAAATATGAACATGGTACACTTACCGGCAAGACTTGCAGTATTTATGATGGCCAACCTAATGCTCTGTGAGTCGGAGGAACATACAGGTGAGTCACCCAGGCTGTGTTTATCCATCTCTAGGTGTTTATCTCGATGTGTTTAACTTGGAGAAATTGAAAGGCGGGAAATTTTACTTTTAATCAGTATGCACATCTGGTTACGGCTACCAACAATGGTATTTAACCGGGCAGTAACATCTCTAACGATCTGGATAAGACTTGTTTGTCTGCAAGGTTGACAGCCTCGCACTTTTATCGTAGAACTGGTCAAACCAGTTGGGGAATGTGAGACAAGCAATAAGTAATAGGGAACTAGCGTTTTCCGCTACTACACAAGTCAAGGTTGCTTACCTGAAATATCGCGTAACCCTGTCACAGATATTCCTGAGATAAACTTAGATGGGTTAGGGGGAAGTGATAACTATAAACACGGATACATGCGTTGCACAGTTGGCTACATTTGACCAAATTGTGTTCATTTACTTTTTTCATACACGGCGTCCTTCAAATTCGGTCACAGCTTGTCACACGAATTAGCCGTTTGCGCATTTCAATCCATGTGACCAGAAATCTTCTCGGCGTTTTGATAGTCGAAACTTTGATTGGTACTATCAAACACTTAACAGCAAACCGTGCGGTTCCGAAGCTAAGCTTACCTTTAGTGGGCTGCAACAGTTTCGCTTTCCCATGTGGTTAAATTAGGACATACAACAGAACACATATTTTCGTAATCCTCACAAGTGTCTAGCACATCCATAAGTTAAATTAACCAGCTCACGCTGTCTGCGTAGTATCAGCCTGTTTGGCTTTGTGCGCATAATGTACACTGGTGTATTCAATGCACTACATAACACGCAGTTTTACATTGCACAGGCTGACCATAAGACTCCAAGAGACAAAAGCAAACGGGGAACTGTGAACTGCCCATATCGAACAAGTTTGTGTCTGTGCACTCTGAAGAATATTCTGCAAACTTTTCTCCACCTAGGTTGTTGTTATTTACACCACAACCGTCAATATTATATTCCTGGCTTGCGTACGTGTTACCGCAATCATCTGCTGATTCATGTGGCCTTAAGAAGATTTGTGTTACAAGGCTAACATTTGCTTACCGACTATAACGACAGGTTGGTAAGTAAAGCTTGCGAACCCGGGAACACTGCACGCTAAGATCGGATTTGAACTTATTTGCCATCAACGGGTAGAGACAGCATGGTCTAGAGCCAAGTACGATTGGCATGTCCTCCGGAGCTTCTTCGTAGTACAGCGAAACGCGGCGCGAACGCTTCCATCCTCAAGAAGTTATGCTATCCTCACTCCTCCATCGGTTCTTAGCTTTTGACATGATGTTAACATGAGCGGTGGTTAGTAGGCCATTACACCTCCAAATCGACGCTTGAACAGCCATTGGAACTTCCTCGTTGGACTTTGCAGTCACCAACGTGTACTTCGATTGAAGCATGCAATTAGTATTAGACCAACGGTTCACAGTAAAGAAATACTCGGCCAATGCTATTGCTGGGATTGCATGTCACTAACTATTCACAAGATAGCTACCTAGAAACCAAACAATAAGCCGGTGGCCGGTAGCCGGTGGCCGGTAGCCGATGGTTGGTGGCCGAATAACCTGCGCACCAGGTTTGCAACCATAATTTCCCCAAGTCGAATGCTTATAGTTGTGGGAGTCCTCACAGTATACTCAGCCCGCGTTCGACTGGTCGTGGTCGGGTCGGAGCAAAGACTAATTACGGCGTACAGCTGCTACGCTATTACTAGTGGTAACAATAATATTATCATTAAGTAAAGTGGTTTAAATTCTTACGAAAGAAGGGGGCAAAATGTTCCTTAGAAACCAACCCGTGAACTCAGCAGGTGATTATTGATTTTATGTTATAGATAGGAGATTAGATCCAACCTGCAGCGAAATCCACAACGGCACAAACGAGGGAACAATTCAAAACCCAATGTACCCGGACAATGATCATGGTTCCAAATTCTGCAATTATCAAATTACGGTTCCTTCCAACAATCAAGTTGCTCTGAGCTTCCCTGAGCTTGAAGTAAGTTTATTTGGCTGGTTAGTCCAAGACGAAAATGTATGACACTCCAACCATAATACCCAGAGTAAGCTTCCTAAAATTTGTTCAGCGTAGATGGAGAGATGGTTTATTTTGTGGCGGTCGGTGGTGAAGTGTGCGACTGCTTACTTCTTAACAAGACAACAAGTGATGTGATTCTTAAGCAACTTGAAGCTGTCATTCGTTGGTTTCTTTTTCAGTCTCAGCAAAGGTACATGGGATTAGTTGTGTTCGACGGCCCAGATTGTATGTCAAGATGGATCGGATACCTAAATTACCCAAATAATAAGCCATTCATTTCGTCTGGAAACAGTATCACAGCAGTGCTGACTGTTCCACTTAAATTTGAGGTTTGGCGATTCAAAGGAAATTATGCTACAGGTAAGTTGTACCTAATACACATTGTATATTCTGGGAACAGACAGCAAACATCGTTATAATGGTTTATGGACTGTATATATCATTGATGATACTATCCATTCAAATCCTATACGCTTCACAGCATTGCTAGCAAGTTTATTCGCTGTAATTGACAACATTCCGGCTGACTTAAAATCCGTTTGTGCATATGAATTCCTCAAAGTGGCGTGAATGCCAAGCACCTTTGCATTACCAGGGTATTTGAACAATGAATAGTGAACTTTAGTTTAAAAAAGCAGTTGCTTGACTAGTGTCGCAGGTTGGTGTTAGTACAATTACAATATAAAATTATTTGTGCTTGGTGTGTTTGAACGTTTAGTTAGCATATACGCTGCTGGATAATAGCAGGGTACCTGGAGATTGAATGCGAACAACGAGGCAACGTGGGGACAGTAGATTTTAACTATTCCGTGAGGAAAACCAAACTGAGAATACCTACATCTGTACAGCCACCACAGACTAATATGATACCTTAATCCGGCATGAAGGGATAATTATTATGTCCTAAATTAGCGCATTATAGGGAAAGAAGTGATTGGGGCCAGGGGCAAGTCCCAAAGGTTTTTGCTATGACCCAAGGTGTGGGAGGAGACAATAAAGTTTGGGAGAAAGTTCCAGGGTTTGCAAAACGAAGAGGAAAATAGTTCCCCTGGCATTCCAGACGGCTATACTGTGTACATAATTTCAGACGGTTACTTTTGCGATTGGTGTTATGGCTGTTTTAGCAAGTGACGGCATATGTGATTAGTGTGACCCAAGATTTGGCAGGCTAATAGGAGTTCGCCGCGCAGCCTCCTGTAGCGGCCACTGAAAAATATTAGGGAATTCAACCTTTGCCGGTAGAAAAGGTTTCGTAGGCATTCGAAGTTCTTTGTGGCCTGTGTAATGGTTTCTCAGGCACTTCTAAATCGCGCTTTAAGCAATTTGCTTAACTTGCGTGACGTAATAAACGTGAAGGCGCACATGGGCATTATGCATCAAGAGTAACGTGGATGGGTCTCATCTTGCGAATGCTCTTCGTAACAAGCCGACGTGCTGTTTGGTTCTTTTAGCAGCTGTCTCTAGCAGCCTTAAACAGTTAAAGTCAATCTGAATGAGCACACGAAGGTTGCGTTCTTGGGAAGTTGTTTGTAATACATGTGACCCAAGTCTATATACCTAGTCACACCTATAGTGAAATGGAACAGGGTGATATTTTTTCATGTTTAGCACCATTGTATTCAGAACTGACCAGTTTAAAGTCGTAGTGAGGCCACGCTGGAGCTTCTCGTGGTCGTTCAATTCTCTGCTCGCTAGCCTTAACTCGATAGCATCCGCGAAGAACAGGAAACCGGAAGTAATTTTCCTTGTCAGATCGCATATGAAGCTCAAAATAGCTGGGACATGAGCACCAAGCCTAGTGGTACGCCGCACTATAAATTGCGTCGGACGTTGATTAGCTTACTCTCAAATCCAACCGATTTTCTTGCAGGAAATTTTGTGTCTAACGCAGCAGTGGGCCACAAGTGCCTTATATTTCTAGTTTATGGAGGAGAATTTGCTTGTCTAAGTGATAGAACGCATTTGGGAAGTGTAAGTAAAGGCACTGTCTCCTGCCGCTTCCGTCCAGCTACTGCGTGCAATTAGCAGATTTGTAGTGCTTGAGCATTATTTTTGAAAACCATGTTGCTCTGGTGCTCTCATGTTGTGGTTTTCTAGGTATGCATAAGTGCATCAGGGATGATAGTTTCCACAACCTTGGAAAGTACATGGAGTAGCGTTATCGAGTGGCAATTGATTGTGTCAGTTCCACTACCTACCATATGTAAAAGAAGGGGTAAAACCTCTCTTCCATACTGCTGGTATATGGTTCTTCTCCATACAGTGCTGATAAAATATAAGCAAAGGTTTTACCTTATCTTCAGCTGCTGCCTGTACAGTCGTCGTTCGAATGTTATCGACAACATAAGAGCTATGGATATTCAAAGACAACAGTCACTTTGGCAGCTTTTCTACGGTAAATATCATGTTGGATAAAGCTGATGGTGAGGTACTAGAAACAGGGCAAACTGTTGGACCCGATACTCTTTGAAACGTTGGTGGCTTGTGGAACAGTAAGAGGTCGTTTACTTCCGTTGCCGATCGCGTGCACGCTCCATTCTTGACCGGTGCTGGAATTCCACGTTGCACCTTAGGAAGGCTATTAACATGCCTTTATAAGAGTTTGCGGTTCATGCAGTATCTCTTCATTAACTCCTACTGATGCGTCACCATTTTCTCGCGGAGCAAACTCATACAGAATTTACACTGTGCCACATAGGCAGTCCAGGTTTTGGCATTCCGGAAGTCCTTGTAAGCACTCGATGATAAATTCCTCAAACCCGTGCATTTGCGTATCCAGCTCCACAAATATGTTGCATCTTCTTTGACGATGGAAGGATGTCTGCTTAGACATGTGCGTTACCAGGGTAGTGAATGTCCTTTGTGCCAGATCTGCACTCAGGAATGCACTGCGGTTCTGTTTAGTAAACGTCGGTTTGAGTGTTTTGGCTAGGAACTTGGATTGCTTAGCTGGCACTAAAGAATGTTGCGAACACCGTTTTGCATTGCTCGTGGTTGGTCAAAAAGACGTACGGCAGTCTCTTTGGTTATTTTTATCGAGAAGACCGATGCGTAGTTTACTCGACACTGACTGTCAGTTTGGTGACAAACTATTGAGATAAGGTCAGATTTTGCCAGATTTGGCTTCCTAAGTACATAGTAATTATTGGTGTAGGTGGCACAGATGTCGTTGGGCCGTTTCAAGACTGTAGTGTTTGACTTAGGAACAAAGCTCTGCGGAGCTTTTAGTAGAACAAGATGGGTATGGTTAGATTCTAATTGTAAAGCCCTTTAGCCAGACATCTGCTGGGCTGTTTCAGGCGGAATTTTAAAAGTTGCAAGTGCGATATTACACAAACAACTATTTGGATTTCTCTGTAATTTTGGCCAAAAGTAGGACGCAGTACGCAGGTAGATTTATTTCACACATTTAGCTGACTTAAGCCACACAGTGGGGGTAAAACAGAAGGCCGCAAAATAAACAAATATTGTCTATTTTGACTACTCGTACACAACGCTGCTTACTACATTTGAGGTTATCCGGAATCAATTCAGTTTAGAACCATTGTTGCAAACTAACGCTGTTTTGTCTGCTCATGTAACGAAGAGGGCAAGTGACACTTGCATGCCTTCTTCCAGTCGCAGGCCAAGCATCGTTTACCTAGATAATTGTGTCACGACGAGGACACGGGTACACGGAGTGTATCTAGCTTATTTATCTTCACTGCTTCCTGTAAGACAACGCCGTTGGAATTGACTTATTTCGGGTGGATAATAGCCATACTCGCCAGCGTTGGTCGAATGTACTTGAAACGACAGACTGAGTCGTTGCCTCGATAGGACTGATCTCATAGACGTAATTCTAGGATCACCAGATAGCGCGGAGTATCATTGATCGATCTCAGTGCCACAGCAATAAAAACTATTAAAATAACAGGGTGACGCGTGCAGATAGAAGCACGAAACCTGCTAAAGCCGCTTGGGTAGCACAAATCGCTCAGTAGGAAATTATTTTGTAGACAAATGTCCAATAAATACGGGGAGTTGTTCCAATGAAAATGAATTGAGGATGACTGTGCTAGGTGAAGTGAAATACGTAAAACTCTGTGACAGGCTGAAGGTCGTTTACCATGCGACTGGTCACAAACACTTTGTGAAGTGATTACACGAAAGTTTGCTGCTTTTTAATTTTAAGCAATTTTGAGCGCTAAGGCATATCCTGTCGTAGCGCTGTGTTAAATAGAAAGCTTGAAAGTATAAATTATCTGCTATCCATTGTGTTGCGTGAATAATACTTCCGTCAGTGTCCACCAACTGAATGCTTTACTAATAGCTAGGCTAACACTAGAAACGACAATGCTTGTAACGCTGATTGTGACAACTGCGATGAATTTACTTGGGATATCTGGGCTATGCACCAATGATAGTTTGCCTTATGTGGCACAAGGCGAAGAACAAATAAATGCTTTGCAGCACCTTCTGTTCATTTACTTTATCAGACAACAGTTTTTAAGGTAATGTCCGTACAACTTTGCAATCGAATGCTGCTAAATCCATGAATTTGCCATAAAATCTTCCATTACTATCTTGCCTCACGGACAATATCCATTGCTTTGATGATCAAAATATATCCCTTTTTATCTCCTACAGTTTTGCCGGATAATATTTGCCGTAACTTTTCAGACAGCTGCAAATAGCAGGTTCGGTTTCAGTCCACATTGTACAAACCGTACAAATATTTTGCCAAACTAGATTCTAAATGAGACGTGTGCAAAACATCGGGAATTATTTTTGCCACTGTGATAATCCCATTCCCTGGTGTAGACCCTTCCAATTTCGTGTGTAGCGGCCGGTCATTGAGAATCCACAAAAGCGCAGGTGGTGTTTGTTCCTGTATATTCAGACAGACCCTTACTGTAGTGATGATTTTTGCGAATCGAAGCTAACAGCTTCATCGATGGCCTGCTCATTGCGTACGTTCATGTGGGCAAAGTGCCATAGCATTTGTTAATGTAGACACGATAATCGTCGATAAAAATTCAGTCATTTGTGTGTATGTGAAGCAACAATAAGCCTATTAAAACCAACGGAAGTCCACAGCTATATTACGGAATGTAGGGCTTTGGCACTGTGGTTCTTCCACGACGGATTTCACCAAAAGCACCAGGAATGCGTAAGTTGCACAAACTGTAGCTGCACCGGAAATGAACACCATATAGTATGGGCAAATCGGCTGCATACTAGGCACTAGCAAGCGGTATGGAATGCGACTGTCCTATAAACTGAAAGTCAATAACTACTATAACGTATCTACTTTTGCAACCAAAGAAGTAGTAATTGGAAAAAATGCGGTTAATAACTGACTTCATGAATTCTTAAAACTAGCAAATTTCATATTTGTAATAGAGGATTTATGGCCTAAAAATGTTTATTATTTTCGTATGCAAATGCGCCGTGCCATGTTATCACGGATGATTTCAATTTTTTCCTTTTTGTAAGAAGTATTAGACACACTTTATAAGAAATAGTTGCCAATGTAGAAAAGCAAGTAAGACTGGTTTACAACTTGCTTAGGACTAAGGTATTTTATATTTACGAAGGTTTTCTATAAATTCGCTACAAGCAAAATCGCTGACAATATGATATTCCAAGCTCTTGTTGCTGAATTATTGACTTGCATCTACAATGCTTTTAGTCGTAACGATTAATAGGGAATGGAAGTTAAATCCTTAGTTTAAGAAATGCTTGCACCGCCTAAGTGTTTAAGGACAAGGTTTCCACAATATGCCAAACTTTTAAGTAGTTAGACAACTGGCTACTTCACATTGAAAATGGTGCATCGGCAACGGAGCTACCTTGTGGCTTTCATTAACCATTCTCATACACAAATTGGTATCACATCAACTTTAGACACCTTATCTGACTAGGAAGTCCTGATTAAAAATTCAGTGTGTTACCTGGACTCCAGCCTGAGATGTTGGCTAGACAAAGTGTTAAAATTTTTAACTACATTGCTACTGAATTCCTGCTTGACTATTTTGCTGTTTTATTGCCGGTGGAATAAAATAGTGTCTTTCAACGCAGGCTATGGGTGAAAGTAAACTTAATATGCCAAGGTAAACATATATGATCTAGTCTTATTTGCAGATCAAAAGCAATAACTTTTTCAACAAAGCCGGAAAATATAGTGTGCTTTTTAAAATTGAAGCACTCTGGTACACCCGAGAAACAATTTGCACCACGCTTAATAATTGCCATAACCAGTCATCACGTCAACAAAATGCTATAATATATATTGTTGTAGTTAATAAGTATTGTTTTTTCGGGTTGTTACTTAGTTGAATAAATACTGTCAAGCTACCTATGTAGGAAAACCGGATGCTAACGACATCCAACAAGCGCAGATGCAAGGCAGTCTCCATACGACACCAAATTTTCTACTACTTGGCAGCACTCTTCCGTTGAACGCGATTTGGGTGTACTGGCTTACTATGACCCGAATTGATCAAGCAGTCTGAAAAGAGCTCGCAAGCGGGAAATCGACGCCTTTAATTGTTAGAAAAGGCCCTCGTGCAATTAGACATCTTAATGTATCTTCAGGTGTTCCGTGTTCATCGTCTCCTTCTTTATGAGTACGTATTTCTAGCCGAGCAGTATAAATAAAGAACAATATCACTGCTCTGAAGCGGTCATGATGCCGGGCATTTTGAGCAGGTTACATAACTTGTAATCTCACATACAAAATTCTCGGAGTATTCAGACGTTGCTATTGTCGAACACGGAGCGACATAACAATGACCCACCAGAAACTGCACAGTCCAACTCGTGTGCAAAGCTCTTTCCAGAACTTTAGCAGATAATCCAAACAGTTAACACTCTGAACTGATAAAAAGGCATATACATTTTCAATAGCGCGGAATAGCTTTCCCGTTTGTGTGCGCTTTCACGTTGAACGAACTTCCCTAGACGGTTCGTTCCGAACCAAAATTAAAGGCAGTTAAATACCGCTTGGACACCGCGCTATGTTGCTTACATTTCGCGGCTTAGCATTATTGTTACGTTTAATACAAGGAACCTGAATTTTGACTATACTAGCCACCAGCTATTTTTACTGTAGGAGCAAAGCGGATAGCTCGATTACGGTATCATAAAACCTAAGCAAAAATTTTAAAAAGGTTTATAATTGTAACCCTTATAGGACTTCCCACGGGTGTAGTCAACGAGGGTTGTAGTGCATATGTGTTGTTACCAGCCTAAGGTGATTGTTATTTCGTCATTAAAGTCTACAGAGAATCAAGTTCGGTTGTGAATTCAACCAGATTGTACGTAACCGTCTAGGAATATTTTCGTAATTTACACCACTATTAAGAATGCAGAAATTTAAGAACTCAGCGGATAGAACAAATAAACTGTTTAATACAAAATGTATAACCTTATCACTCAAACAAATATTTGCACACCCTGTCTAAACTACCAATTGAGTCAAAGAGCAGTGAGACAGGAACGGCAGGGCGGAAGTTTGGTGAGAAGCATTCTGAGATTACGACTCTCAGTGTAGAGCGCTTGGAAGAAACACATTGCGCCTTCAACAGAGAAACAAATAGTACGTGCAAATGGTCGTGTAGAAATTTGAAGGGAAAATAAGCACAAGCGTTGACGTGCTTTTTGCCAATAACTTCATAAATGGCCGTACTCCACAATCCGCTGCATTTGACAATAAGTTATAACGACCGTAAAAATCATGTGCAGAGCTTTATGAATAATGCTGGCTGAATTACTGGGCTACGATAAAGTCAGCGAGGCTAAAAGTTAGCTGCTGCAAATTGAAAATTAAATCGCGAGGAACCGTAAGTATGTTAATTTTGTAGGCATAAAGCCATATTCATCTAATCTTGCGAAATGGGACGGAAACATGAGTAGAACAAATTAGGTTTCAGGTTACAATGACTCCGGTTATTTGACAGTTGCTCTTTCACTGCCAGAAAAGCGTTAGCATTGAAGACAGTTGTGGCTTAGCAGATTGAAGAAAGTTAATGTTTTATAGCAGAACGTATCCATGTTCCGAGTGAGAGATGGGGATGACGACCACAACGCAAACTCACCCAGATCTTTCTGAAGAGTAGATTTCTCAATTTTGGGAGCCATGCATCGCATAACGACATCATCAACATGCCTGTATTAAATATAGTTGGCATTTATGGGAATTTTTTAATGTGTAATAAATAATGCAAGAGAGAGTAGCACTCTACGTAGAAGGACACGGTCGGAGCACAGTGTAGTGTACAGCATTCAATTAGGCTGAGTGAATCGGCTACGGTTTGTCAAATTGTCAGTAATCACACTGCACACGTTTGTACTAACCATGATGTCGATCAACTCGTTGAACAGGACTAAACCATTAACGACCCGGAAAGCTTTTGTGTGGTTCAGAAACTGGATCCGTGCGGCTTTACATGAGTATGCAGTACAGATTATACAGAAAGTACAGGATACTACACGGTATCCAGTGTAGAGCATTTAGGTAACTAGGCTAATTGGCATAAATCGTCTGCTGGTCGCGCGTGAAAATCCGAGGTACAAATAGTTTCATGAAGGCTTTGCACATCACAGGCGTACTTGCAATCTGAGAGTGTGTCGAGTGTGACTCACCGGCTGAATTGGACGTTGAGTATAACGATAATTAATACGCACGCTCTTCTGTAACGAGTTGTGATAAAGCGAAAGGTCGGGTTGCCTTAGCTTTGTTCTATATTTTGGGTACATTATTAACCTCCATGCAATCATTGGTGACTGCGGAAACATCAAGCTTCAAGTTTACCCCAATTTGCTTTATCAAGCCGCTTAGCGAACTTCTACAATAAAGCTAAACTATATGCCTTTGAAAGCAGCATTAATTGTGATTAGCTTACAGTAATAATAACTTAACGATTCATTTGCATTATCTATAGTTTCTCTGTTAAAGGGAGTTGCCTAGCTGGGGCTCATTAGTAAGACCGCCGAGAAATACTAAGAACAAACGTGGTTTCACTTCTGATCAGTCGGCCTCATCACACCTGGCTTCAATCTGTTCGGATATGGATCTGCGGACTTTCACATTTAGCTTCCGCTTAATGTAGAAGATGCTTCCCTAAGCTAGCACGGGGTCACCAATTTCATCGACTCGAAGTTGTAAAGGAAAATGTGGTGGCCCAGATAAACGAATGGTCTTTAAAAGTCAAAGTATAATACGTCGAATTCCTGTCTGGCATTGACTGCATTAGCTTGGCTTGCTTGAGCAAAATAATACGTTTGTGGCGCAGGATGGATTTCGGCGAAATCCATGCTGCTATGACACTATGATCTTGTTGTTCGCAAATTATTCCATGAATGCCACCGCCTTTACAACTTCCATAACTTTTGATAACCCTGAAAAAGGATGATTTGGCGGTATTCAGTAGGCATAACATGATTTCACCATTGCCATTGTTTCCACATGGTTGGAACCCGTAATTCCTCAAGACCTTTTTGAACAAACAATGATAATGTTTCAGCGTAGTATTGGAAAATGTTTTGAACGCCTTCGGTCTTTGTTATCCACACCAGGATAGCTGTACTTGTGCAAGAAAAGTGTCTTCTTCATTGCGTTTGCATTAACGTAGAAAAAGTGGCTAATTTTCCGGGGGCGTAGTGAGTTGACTATTCCGTTTGAAATAGCAGGCAAACTGTTGTCGAAGCACTTTCGCCGAATCTTGTGTAGTGAGCGCCAGAATATATACGGCATTTAGAGCTGTGATTCCGCGCTGCCCTTGCAGAAGCTTGTTTCCTTGCTTGCAGGGCATCTTAGCATCTGTAGTGAACTTCGTTGCCTCTCCTGTTAGTGTCTGTGTTTGTCTTCGCAGACCGATTTGACTCATTGTTTTCGATTAGTTATGTAGGCATCCCGGGCCTGCGCACTAAGACAGGCTTCATAATAGCGCAAGGCGGAATCGCTTAGAGTCATGCATTTTGTATCTGGCTCTTCAGGATAGACTTCGTTTGCTTCGGGCGAAATAATTCGGTTTCAGGCGCATTTGTACCTAGCGCGAAGAACAGGACGACCAATTCTTTCCAGATGACGTCGTAAAGATACAGAGCTGGGAAAGGCAAATGAGTTTGTTGGACAAGTTCAGGAAGGCGACCTTAGCACTTTTCAAATGTAGGCGCTACCCAATGGAATCGACAAACTGCGTAGTTGAATTGTCGAAGATATTAAGGTGCATTCAGCTCGGTAACACCGCATCACTCCACCTTCACTGCTGGGTTCCTCCTTTCGTAGGAGAGTAATGCCAGGCAGGACTATTACAACATCAGTGATATCTGTATTCAGCTATTGTTTATGCATTTAGAAATGTGGATTTTCTGCTGTTACACCCACTTTGAATATTGTAACTAGAATACATCAGACATTAATATGCGCCTAATACGGCAAAATTGTCACTGTAAATTTGTTTGCAAGTTCCACGACTGAAATCTGCTGACACAAAAAATCGTCAAATATAGGATTATGGATAAATGGCTAGCCGCTGTATGGGCATAAATGGATCTGTACCATTGTCTGCTTGAGCAATTTGATCTAGAGTCGGATCGTGCATCAGGATTATGGTGACTTACATCTATGAGTATTCTCGAAGTCAGCCTTTTTGCATGAACTACAATGAGTTGACAAAATAACATTAACAATGTTCGACTTTCGAATGCCACTACAGCTAGACAGTTGGGTCAGTGAGTTATCTTGGACATTGCAATGTTTACTTATGAGACTGGGACAAGAAAACAATTGGTCCAGTGGTGTAAACCACAAACGGTCAGAAATCAAAGTATTTGTATTCTGGAGCAGAGGAGTTTGGATATCTATTAGCGTAGAACGTAAGCCTCCTCACTTTGGTAAGCATGTCATTCAGTAGGAATATCCAAGGTTATTCGCGGCTGTTTGACACCCGGATAGTTCACTGACTAAGTGGAGTGCAGCCCCTCTCCATCTATGTGAAGTTCAGGACAAGCCAAGATATTGCTGATACCTAAGGCTTATGGGAAGTATAAAAAGATGTCATTACTTCTTAACATATGTAGCTATAAACTGTAGTCTTCGGAACACAATGAAAGTTCGTCCAGGTGGGCTTAAACATGATGTATGACGCTGCGACTGGACGCTCTACGTCTAAGAATGCGTCGGCTGTACGTTTCATCGATGTCGCTCTACCTGGGGCAGGTAATGAAGCAACGTAAGTGTAAAGTGATATGGTAACAATATGAATCCTTGGAGAACCCCAGTATGAACTATGGTATTATCTAGTGTTCTCCATTTTGAGAGAGTGGGTGACTGATTATCTGGTCTAGCAACAGGCAGCCTATTTGTTCCTTTGGTCGTATTCATGAACAAAATAACTCCTAGTTTGACAGCGATCGAGGTTAAGACACGTGGTGTCGCTGTCATATAAGTGAAAACAATGGTCGCATGTGTTGTTGCTCCTTTAGCAAGTTTAAAGTTACCGTGAAGCTTTGACGAGGTATGTTCTCCAACAGCGTCATTAGAAATGGACCCCGTAACTTGACAGATTTAGGCATGCTTGTGATGTCCACACCTTGCTCATTATACTCACGCCAGCTTTGACGCATTGTTCCAAATTGAAGTTTGATCTGAATCGAGGCTCTGATTTCTCTGGGTCTAGTGGGGCAGATCTTTCAGCCATTGCTCGCTATACACTTTATGCTAATTTGTCACACTTTATATGTAGCATTAGTCGTCAACTGACAGGTAGATCAGCAGTGCACTATGTGCAGAACAAAAAATAATAGGTTGTTTTATTTTGTTTCTTTAGCTAGCATAGTCAAGGATACAGTACATAGAATGAAAATTTAAAAAGTGCATTTCATAAAGATTTGAAAAAAATCGGTTGTTATAGTTTGTGGGTAACGTGTCGCTTTTGACACAAAAGCTTTCTCAACTCCAGTGAATTAGTCGAGGATTGACATAGCATTTATAGCAAACTAGGATGATAATCGCGACGAATGGGATGTATGCAGAAGGTCAATGGCGTTATAGGTTAATGCGTCACTATAAATATTGGCTAGCATATTACAACCTTTGACAAGGAAAAAGATTACGTTCCTAAATAACACTTGTGACTTCGCGAGAAAGGTGTCGGGTCTTGAGGTTGAGTCGGAGAAAATGGTTGTCTGTTTCGACGTTAGCATGCTCTTTAGCAACGTGCCCAAATGCGACGCTTTGGAGATAGCGAAATGCCGTCTACAAAGGGACAGTAATCTGGGACGGAGGACAAATCTTGCGGTGGATTAAATAACGGAAAGAATGAAATGGTGCCTCAACATGTCTTATTACATGTTGCAATCTAGATTGTACACACAGGAACAGGGACTTGCCATGGAATGGCTAACATCCTCTGCATTGGCAAAGTTATATATGGAAGACATTGAGACGAGGGAGCTGGCTGACTCTTGCAGCTCACAGAAGATTTATCGACGCTACATTGATGACATATTTGTTACCATAAAAGGATACAAGAAAGACGAGTTTCTTAACCGTTTTAACACCCTTGCGCAGAATATAATTTTCACCATGGAATTGGAATCTGGCAGTGGGACATTTCCATTCCTTAGATGCTTAGTTCACAGGAATGAGGGTAGTACAAAAAGCGATATATCGTAAGCCGATTGACACAGTTGGTGTGCTTCACCATAGTTCAGGTTAACCGAAGCGTGTGCATGCTGGAATCGCCTCATCTCTGTTTCACAGAGTCCAGACCCAGTGCACAGAGGTAGAAGATAGGAAAGCCGCCCGGAAAGAAGCAATGAACCAATTGCTTGGTGGTGTATACCCTTGGCGGTTAGTGAAACGCTAGTTGCAACGAATATTCAATCCTCTCCCACTGCGCACTACCGAGTGGGTTGGGACGGTTGGTATTCCTTATAAAGATAGAACTTCGGAGGCCATCCGGATGGTCTTAAATGAAGATAACCTAAAGGCAATCTTTCAGAAAGGCCAAACGCATCGGTCTACACTAGTGCACTTGAAAGACCCACTTCCCGCAGATAGAACAAACAATTGCGTGTACAAAATTATTTGCAAATGCTGTGAACACGTGCGCACCGTCCAAACCGAGAGAGATCTATGCACAAGGATAGCAGAACACAAGAGACGCATAACACGGCCACCGAGAAATGAGCTTGAATATGTGGCTCTACTAAGGAGCTTGACAGTAGCGATGCACGCAATAGATAAAGGTCATGGGATCGACTTGGATAACATCGAAATCGTTGGAAAGGGATTGCGATCAACTCCCCAGTGGTAACTGATGCGGCGGTTGTGATTAACAAAGTGAACAGCTGCGTTAACCAAATGGACGGGATAGAGCTTCCGAGCGTAAGGCGAGCTGTGGTTGGTCGACCAGTCTGAGGAGCGCTGGCGGACGTATCCAGAACAGAGACTGAACATAACATTTTCCCCGCACCCATCGTTAAAAAGGCTTACGTGTATGACCTTGCAACGCGGACCACTTTTGACCGTTCCATGCACTATTTGGAGTGATGCCTTGACCTATAACGCGATTGACCTTCTGCATACATCCCATTCGTCGCGATTATCATCCCAATTCGCTATAAGTGCTACACCAATATCTGCTAGTTCACTCGGCCTGAGAAAGCTTTTGTGTCAAAAGCGAAACTTTGCCCACAATTATACCAACCGGTAGTTTTCAAAATCTTCTGATGGCATGATTGTTCGGTTTGTTCCAAGTATTTTCCAAGATATCGAATAAGTGCATTCTATTTCAATTGGTACTTTCTTAAAGCAGCCTCCACAATTAATGTGCGACTTTATTGCATTGCCAAATTAGAAAGAATTGACAGAGTTGGCGTTGTATTAATAGGATATTGTCTGCGTTCATCGTATACCCAGCGCGATGCTTTCTCCTTTGGCCAAAGCATTAGTTTAAATGTTGTTTGACGTGATTTGGACTTTGTGGCCGCATGAGACATAAGTTACGTTTCTAGCAGCCTCTTGGAGAAATTTTAAAAATGGTAGATAATATAGCATTGATGATTACAGATTTATTTGGATAATCAAAGTTGCGCGAACAGTGCGATCTAAGTTAGAAAACGCAAAAAATTGCGCAAAATATTGTACTCTTATATGAAGCAGCAACTGCTAATTTATGATATCAGGCAACTGCTCTCGTGGCATTTTACAACTAATTGGATACAAGTGTGCAAATCATGAAGGCGATTCTTACCTGCAGAATACTTGAACATAATTCAGCTGTCACGCACCCATTGCTTCTAATGCACCTACCGTCGTAGGTGAGTTGAGCATCTTTCTCCAGTTGTAGACTGGTTTCGCAGGATTGTGTAAACACATTGGGTAACCACTTAGTGAGCTTCGAGTCAAAGACATTCCAACCTAGACAAACATAATTGTTTGACAAGGAGTAGTTTAGACTTGCTTTGCTACGGCAAAGACTACGAGTCATTTTAAACACCGTTGCGTATTTGCAGAAGTTAGAACACGGGCAGATGACGTCATTTCAAATAGCAGCTTAAAGTTCCACTTAGAAGGTACTGCATAGGAGCTTGATTACATGGATCAAAGCTTAAAACCAGTACAAGTGTCACTGTCCTCTTCCAACAATGAGCGTGCGTTTACATTGGTAGAAACATTTTCTTCCGTATCTGTAAATGACCAGTTAGCCGCATAAATTTTGCCATATTCCGCAGCTCCAGAATTTCACCTATATGTCTGCGGTGTCAACAGTGTGCGTCAACTTCTCACCAAAATTGAAAGTGTCGTAACTGCTGAACATGACGACGTCCACCACGGAATTTCAAGTCATTATCGTCCAAACGTGTGCAACAGATCCTTAGCTGAAGTTCCGTTGCCCGTTTGTTGTAAGTGCTCGGAAACCAGGCCGATTTCGAAAAGTGTATCACAAAAATTAAACAAATACGGATAAATTCGCCGAACACCAATTTTGGCCAAGGTAACCAAGAAGGTTGTAAAGTGGATGATATTGCATTTGTCCCGGCTCAAAATCTTCTGGTACGCTCACAGCATGGTATCCTAACATAATCATGCTTTGCCACCCTGCTAGTGACGAGACACAGTCGCTTGCAGCTAGCGAACTGGAGGAACTCTGTCGAGGGGATCAATGTCGACTTCTACAAATCCTTAGAAAAGGCCAAAGGATAGGTCCATCTCCATAGGCTGAGACTGTGCGTTGTCGATGGCTCACCGCACCAATGGATCCGTTAGTTTCTTGTTGGTAGAAAATGAATGGTAGAGGTTAGTAGCCATGCGACCAGAATGTTGCACACTCCAAGGCACGCTGATTGGGCTCAAATGATCAGCAGCAATTATTTAGCTCCGCAGCTTCGATCTCCTTGTGTACTATGTACAGACGATTTGGAGCGATATTATCAACCCCAAAGACTGCATTATATAACAACAATAATTTAATCGCCTCCTCGTGTGGACCATTGAATTTCGCCTATCGGGCAACCAAATCAATGATACTGTGGAAGGCTGGTGAAGGCCAAATCCACCCACTTACCAACGAACTTTTGTAATGTACGCTTTTGATGAAGGAACATAGCGTACACTTGCTCTGCAAGTTGAGTTTCGTGGACAACAAGGACGGACAATGCCGGAACGGATTACACATGCTCTGTTTGCTTAACTGAAATAGTTGCATCTGTTCTGAAGTGGCTGTCACTCGGCGTTCCTACAAAGCTCATTCACATTTTACGCGGCCTACAGTAAGAACAGAGTTTTGATAGACTGGAACCATGCACTCGGTCCTATGGTTGGGTACGAGTCAAACTCATCTGCGGTATTCTACATTCAGTTGACTTAATGTGACTTTCAACTTCGCATACGACATCACGCAGGAACCGGTTAAAACAACAATTTCTCTCTCAACTTTGCATATATTTGATCATGGTTTCATAGCATTTTATCATTACATCCCTACTTGTTCCCACAGTACAGTATTTTATTCATGGTATCAACAAACGAAAGGTGTGCATTAAGCGCCAGAAGCTATTTGCTAGCACTGATTCACAAGAGATGCGCCAACCACGAAATAGTGGAGAATATGGAGATAGCTGGATCCTAAGTAAATTATACAGAGCGTAGGGAATATATAGTGATTCACCAAGGCTAAAGAAGGATTTAGTACGAGAATAACCGAACAGAAATTGCTTGTGAGGTTAATGTCAGTATACAACTGAACTGGTACAAGTGCCAATAAACCAGTGTAGTGAAACACTGAAAGTTTGGTGTTATATTCGGTACAGCGTTTATTTTACGGTTGGTGGTTCTTCAAAGCTATTTGTTTTCAATGCAGAAGATTTGGGGAAAACGTAGGCGATCAATACTGGGTTCGCAATTTACTGCCTTATAATCTAGGGATTTTCAGGTAGCAAGATGATTTCGGTTGCAACGTGCGAACCAACCACTTCCCATGGATGCTGGAAGCATCTACACTGATACGCACTAGGTCGTTATTGACGATAACACTAGAGAGAGAGAGGAAGGAGTTCTGTAACCATGAGGAACAGAGTTTTTTTGCTAAAAGGTATCTGGAATTTCCTCCGTTGCTACTTAATTCTTTTGAGTACAATTCCGTTCCATGTGTGTGAGCTGAAAAATTAAAGGCGCGGTTTCGAAGCAGACTTGCAATAGACCGCAAAACACGTGTTTCCGTTGTACCATGACGCTAGCTTAGCAATTGCAGCAGAGTAAACGGGTGGTGAGTTAAACCTGTCCAAAGTAAACGTTTATGCCGTTGTCACATTTGCAAGTACACTTGCAGTAGTAAAGCAGGGGGTCAATGACTGTGCCTCATAATATATATACAGTAATGTATGTAATTATATCTAGAGGCATTGCTGACATTATCTTTGACACGGAAGTCGTAAGTGGCATACCATACAGTCTCGCTTTAGGACAGTGCTTAAATAAACACCACCAACAGTAGAAGAACATTGTGAAATTCCCTCCTAGATGCAAGACCATTTGAGTAGCGACTTTTTAGTAGACGAGAGAGGAAGACTTATTCCCAAGAGGTCGTTACCTGCATATGGTCTGCAATGCAAGATCCGCAATTGCTAGCTCCCATTTGTCTATTGTGGTAACAAAACCATCTCGCATCGACTAATGCAATGTACATCTCGGTTCCCTTCTTTACTCGTGACACATGCGAAGCCGTTGTGAATCATAACGTTCCCGGCTCAACGCTGTGGCGCACGCAGAAGTGAAATAACTGCACCATATTCCGCTTCTTACCGTGTCAAGTTCGGCAACTGCGAACAGTAATCATGGTAGACATTTATCCGGTTTATGATCTGCGACCATAAAAATCAGTGAACGGGACATGAAGTCCCAGAAGGAAGTCCATATTGCATTCCTGCTTCAATGAGCACTACTTATCGGCAATAGGGAACACCACACGTTTTCTTCACATAGATTCAACCCTTAGGCATTTACAATAGAATCGTCTGTCGTCAGAACGTCTGCCGCGCGAGTTCGTCCAACCTAAGAACGGCGGGTAGCCCCCAGGGACTGGACCATACGTTAGACCTATATGTTGATGGTTTCTGGATTCTTCTAGCATCACAAACAAAGTTTGCGCTTAGCAGTTTGCCGCATACTTCGGAAGGAAGCCAAGTGCAATGGTCCCACTTGAATTGGTCGAAAAATGCTACTTCGCATTATTCAGCGCGGGAAACCGTTAGCGAAATAAAACTCCTCTCAATTAGCCTCAGAATACTTGAAGCACCAGACATTCAGATGCTTATGATTACTGAAAAAGCTAATAGAAGACAATAACATGAAAAGTTTCTGGTAGCAAAATCTATTTCAAGGGCAAAAAGCTGCAATTATGGTAATAAAATTAACAATGTGGCTGCACATACTCGCATTTCTATCCAGCTCGACAGGCAACGCGAATTAAGAAGATGATGTGAGTGTAAAAACTACTGGTCTGGCAATAATCTTCCGTCTGCACACCAGAAGCCTCGCCGTCGAATATGTATGAGTGCGTGCATACAAATCACCTGGAACCTATTGAACCCAGCACGTAAATTGTTATGTGATGTCTACTTGAGCTGAATCCTAGTTCTTGCCTAGCCGTGATGTTCTGCAACCCCCATTCCTCATGAAAGCGGTTAGCAATTTGCTTCACCTATATGTCAAATCGATGGCTGCCTTTGTATGCAGTTCGGCTATCCGTTCACTAGAAAACTAGGGACGAACTATCGAAGTATGAAGTAGGAAATGGCCAAACACAATGAAATATCGTCCTACGTGCACGACAAATCTCAGCTGTAAGGTAGCGGGAAAATATCAGTAAATGCGCCTTACACAAGTATTATGATGAAGATATTATATCATCCACTTCTTTAACGCAGTAAGAAGACAGAGGTTGCGGTATGTTAACATTTCGATTGCTCTCGTCAGTCGCTACGCAATACAGGCAGAAAAAACGCGCAATATATAGGGTCCACAATTAGTAACATAGATATGCAGATAAAATGATGGGAATGAGGTAATCAAGACCAAGACAATCTAATTGATTGTCTCAGTTGTTTCTGGACACAGAGTACTGGACACTTCAAACTTATCAGTGGCGCCTCGCCAGTTGCTAACGACGTCGGGTTCCTGTTGCGCAATAGCAACTTGAATGAGTCGATTGGGTTCACCTGGTGACGAGTCAGCAAGAGATGTTTGGAGATAGACGAGGCAGGGTTCAAATTCAATCTTTGTTTCGCTCTGGCTTGGTTAGACAGCAACTGCCTTAACCACAATGGGAAAGGTTCCGCCACCCTTTGAGCTATCCGGCGACCAGTCTTGCCTATGTAAGTGTCACCGCAGCTGCAAGTGAACTGGTAGATGATGTTAGAGGCCGAACTGATTGGCGCGCTGCTCGAACGGATGTGGAGAGGAATCCTTCGTGTGGTGTGAATAAGTCGTAGTTGGGCGGTAGAGTAGGTGCGCATTAGAGCGGACCTGAGCTTGTGACTAACTTTATTTGCTAAGTGATCCCCCTTTAAGTGTAAGAACAGATAACCATTCTTCTTCTCCGCAGTTTGCACGGGCAGTTTCTCCTTGGGTGGTTTGCTATGAGTCTGAATAAATTTCTCCGGATACCCATTAGCTAGCAAAGTCCGGTATAAAAACTCTTCTTCAGCTTAACAATCACACGCACATCCTAAGGTAAGTCGCACACCTATCGATTCTCCAGATTGCTCGCAGTGGCACGATTACACTATGCATCACGTGTGGCCAGATAGGCTAGCGAGCAAGGTAGGTAACTTGCATTCAACCGGTAAGCCTACAAAGGTTCCCTTCCAACAGGGTTGCAGCCAATCCGCTTCTTATCACTACTCAATTAGTTGTCATTACGCTCGTGTAAGTCTTCAAAGCCCCTCTTACAACAGGCTGCAAACGTTACAACCTCAAAAAGTCACCAATCCGCTTCTTATTACCACTCACAGATTTCCTCTCGCCCCCGTGCTGGTGATAGCTCCTTACGCCAGATTGGCAGCATGACCAATTGTTAAGCCAGTGTGAGGTAATCGGAAACAATGCAATAATTCGTATAAAGGAGGTTAAGCTGGAACTTGGCAAATGGAAGCTTTAAAAAGCTTTACAGCTACAAATTTCTCGTGCTGTGTTTTTTCAGTTGGCCGTACGCTCCTGTGAATAGCGTAGATAGGTATTGCTTATGTAGTCGGTGCATTGTATACTAAGATCAAGTTCGCTGTGTAGGTAAGATCATTATTGGATCTGTAGCCATTGTTCCAGAGAGGAGGGTTCCTAGTGTGGCGCTGACACGACATTAGTGAGTGTTCGTTCGTCGCCACACCTGTGGGCCACTTCGGTAATCAGTTACCGCTACAAGACCCATGGTCCTGCCGTTATGTTAAGGTCGTAAGATGCAGGTCAATCCTGCGTTTCGACATGATATTTATACTTCACTTCCAAGTGATTGATAAGCTTGAAATGTCAAGTGACCCTACGGCCCTGATATGAGGTGCCTAGGAGCATTGCATAAGCACAGTAAACATAGAGTGTGGAGCAATTTTCCTCCTTCAACAATACCTCCGGAATCACCTACTTCCAACAACGAAGTGTTTCCGAGTAGTTGCCAAGTCGAAAACAATCTGTGTCACGGTGGCACATTTGACTGCTTCTAAGACTAGCTGAAACAGTGATCCATAGCAGGATTAGTGGACGTGTTTGCCTTTGTAAATGATTGCAAACACATTGTAGGAACGCCCGTGGGTGAGACAACAATGTTTGTCTGCTCCAACTACTCACCTGAGTTCCCAGAGTAAAATGCCTGCGTCGCCAATAATTATAAGTCTTGCGTTCTTTCTAGCAAGATGATGTGGCATGTATAAACACTGTGGTCGTTGTAGCCCCTTTAGGTGCTTCTTTGTTGAATAATGCCGATTTCATGAGGATAGCATGCTAGTCTATGGACGTAATGGGGAGGTACCATCTGCATATACTGTGCTTCTAATGATTCCATTTGGACAGCCAATTGTCAAAGCGTCACAACATGTATGGGCGATCATATGGAAGTGAAGTCTAATTATACTAAGAATACATACGTTCCTATGACCTTTATATAAGTCCATACATGGAGACAATGGAGCGATAACTGATTAAAATATTCGCCTATTGGTGTGGAGACTAAAGAACACTGAGTAACGTCGTGTCAACGCCACACTTGGAATCCTATTGGATTTGTTGAGCCATCAAGTGTGATAGAAGTAAGCAAACATAGAATTTCCGTTGTTAAGCTTCAGGTTGGTCTTCCAACTTTAATGGGGACAATGTCCCACATAGTCTTCGCAATGACAATCGCAGAATATTTGATAACCACGTAGGAGCCGTTGCTGAAATACTGTATACCTGTTAGATGATTGCCTGGCTACGCCACCATGGGTGACCATATGGAAGTGAAGCATAATTATCCTATGAATACATACGATCCTATTACCTTTACATAATGCCATACATGGAGATGCTGAAGCGATAACTGATTAAAATATCCGCCTATGGGTGTGAAGACCAAGGAATTCTCACTAACGTCGTGTCAACGCCACAATTGGCTTCCTATTAGTTTTTTTGAGTCATCAACTGTGATGAAAGTAAGCAAACTTAGAATTGTCGTTGTTCAGGTTCAGGTTGGTCTACCAACTTCAATGGGAACAATGCTCCCCATGGTCGTTGCACTGACAGTCGCACACAATTGTCTAACCGCCTAGCAGCCATTGCTGATCTGCAGAATACCAGCGGAATACCAGTTAGAACGTTGCCTCTCTACGCCACCATGGCTAGACCGCTGAATAAGCCACCACCAGGTAGGCGCTAGCGATCACTAAGTATAGACCGCTTCATGTGCTGGTAAGTATGTCTGTCCGCACTGGTTACGTCTTAAGCTTTGGATAATATGGTAGTTATCATCTCCTCCTTTGACAGACAGCACAATTTGTCTATTGGTCGGTTTCATGTTGGAGACTAATCATCGAGGTTTACTCAGATGGGCATCAAGGCAGAACAGAAGGTGGTGCTCGACCACTTTCATTGGAGTGTCTGTCGCTTATGCTGGTGGCTTCTAACCGAAGTCCCATTGGTTTATGTCCCATGACCAATGAGAGTGTCAAGGACGCCAAATCAGCGTTCCTGGCCTCGCTAACTTGAAAGTACGTCACGCTATTTCGAAAATGAAGCACGCTAAAAGCTTTGTACAATACGCTAATATGCGTGTAAAAAGGTATAGAACCCATGGGTGAAAGGCACGGTTTCCGTTTACAAGGTATATACTGACTGCACGACGTGTAGGCGATTGAGCCGAATAAAATAAGTTTTGAGATGGTATGACAATGTGCAAAGTGACGAAACATGACATTCTTTCCCGCTTTAGGTAAAGGTAGATGGAAGCGCTCAGTCGCCTTTAGAAAGTTACGTCATCATTGCGGCCTATAAGTCCAAAGCCGCTAGAACACATACTTGCATTACAAAGTATCCATTCGGCTAACTGCGTTTAGGGAACGGAGTTCAAATCCTACCGCATTTTGTTAGTAGTTGATAAATGTGCATAAATGATTGAATGTGAAAGATCGTTTCATGGCAAGCTAATCCAAAGGAAGAAGTTCTATCGCATAAAGTATCTACAACTGTAATAATGGCGCAATTGTATGCTGTTTATTCTCACGATAGTCTGTCAAGGCAGAAAAAGGACACAGATTGTGATATGTCAACATTTCCATTGTTCTCCTCAGTCGCAAACACAATACAAACAGAAACACAGACACAAATATATACATGGGAAAAATTGGCACACCAATCAAAAGGTCATAATCAAGTCCAAGGCAGTCTGATTAATTGTATCAAGAGTTTCTCTGCACATAACACAGAATGATAAGCGCTAGTTAACAACGCTTCACTGATTGCCAACACTATCGGGTTCCTGTTACGTAATAACACCTTGAAAACATTACTGGGTTCACCCGATGACCACTTGTCAAGAGGCGTTTGGCAATAGATGATGAAGGACTCCGATTCGTTCTGGGGGACGTTTCGTTTTGTTGAGCTATCCATTGTTCGACCCACTTTGACAAGTGCTCAGGCACCCACTGAGCCAACCGGCGGTTGGTCTTGCATAAGTAAATATCACCGCAACTGCAGGTGAATTGATAAATCACATGAGAGGCCGAACTAGCCGAAGGGTAGCTCTGACGGTCATGAGTAACCATTTTCCGAGTAATGTGCATGAGGCAGAACTGTGCAGTTCTGAAAGTGCGATTTAGGGCGGACCGGAGTTTTGGTCCGATATCCTTTGCCACATTGTTCCCTTTGAACGGCAGAACAAAACAGACAGGTTTTCTCCCTGCCTTTTGCGCTGGCAGTTTTAATTGGAGTTTTCTGTGCACCTGTATGAACGTTTTGGGAAATGCATTCAATTCTTAGGTCCTATGCAGCAACCTTTCTTCAGCTTCCAGCAATTCCGGACTACAAATCCGTCTAGCCCAGTAAAAAGGCGTCTTCACTAGACCGCGTTTGTATGCAACTGGAGCGAAACTGGCAATGTGAAGCTACTGCTCTCTCCAGGTCGCCTTGCGGTAAAGGGTGTGCTGCAGTGTACCTCCATCCCGTCTCTTGATGAGGATATCCAAAATGGCAAACTGCCAAGTTGTTCTATTTCGTGAGACACCGATAGATTGGGGTGAATTCAACCCAAAGTGTTGAACAACCGCGCGAAATGTTCGCTGCTGGTGAATACCAAAATTTCATCCAAGTACCTTTCGTACAGTTTCGCCTCACCAATATTGGTAGCAACTTGTCTTAAATTAAGCCAATAAAAATATCTGCCAAAACCGGTCCCAATGGGCTACCAATGGCGACCCAGTCGGTCTGCTTGCATGCCGTCCCTTCAAAATCTAAGCTACATTTTCTGTGCAGAGTAGCATCATGTCTCTCAAATATTCCACAGGGAGGTCCACATGCATGTTTTAATGCAGGATAAAATGCCACAAATCGTCAACTGTTTCATCAAGAGGCACGTTCGAGGATAGTGTGTCCCCGTCTATAGAGTACATGAGCTCCGAGCCCAGTGCGGATTGTTCCAGCGTTTCCGCTAGTTCGAAAGAGTTTTCAGGCAGTGCGCAGTCAGAACTTTATGCAATTGGTCTAAGAAACTGGTTCTTCAGGACGGCGCCATCACAACAGAAACGTACGATCAACTTCGTCCCATAGGCTCTACCACTCCTCGCATTTATGGCCTCACAATACTACATAAAACTGACACACCATTGAAACCCATACTAGATAGTTGGAATTTGCCGCATCACAATATTACGCAATGTCAGACAAAACTGCTGGATCCTATCAGACAAATGATTGCTCCTCATACACGGGCAGATACGTGACAGTTTGGCAACGATAGTCAAGATATACATATCCAAAAGTATCTAGTGTTTTCCCTAGACGTTGTTTCATTGATTACCAACGTGCCACTAATGGAAACGGTTAACTTTATATGCTCGTATAGTGAGCAACATGGCACAAACATCGGTATACGAACCAACCAACCGAAACAACTGATACTTAGATGTACCTGCAACGTTCAATTTCAAAGCAAGTTTTATGGACAGGTTGATGATGTCGCAATGAAATCTCCTCATGATATATCCTTAACGGATATTTGTTTCGAAATGCTACATAGCGGTTCTTTGAAAAAGGTCATATCGGGTCGGAAGTTCTATCGGCGTTTTGTGGATGATATATTTTGTATAATGGACCGGACCACCAAACCCCAGGATACAATCGACTGTTTTAACTATGCGCACCCAAATGCCGTACTTACAGCTGAGAAAAACCCCAACAATCAAATGAATTTTGTGAACGCGATTCTTATCAGAAGAAAGGACGGATCAATCCAAATGAAAGTATAGGGGAAACCATATCGGACGGGACAGTACATGAACTTTCATCGCATCGACCCACAGCCAAAAAGGAACGCTGCTACGAACACGAACTGATCAGGCATACAAAATCTGTAGCGAAGACACCATAAAAACCGAACTCGTACGAAGCAAATAAACTCATCTCGAAAATGGATATCCGGAGGCATTTTTCGAGACCCATATGAGGTGATGCATACCAAAAGTAACAAATAAAACTGTTGAAAAGAAACCGCTTTACCTGACTCTTCCATCCAAAGAAAATGGTGCGGCTGTGATATGTACGCGTCGACGACAGCACAGCTGCAGAAAGAACTTTACTGCGGCTCCTCTGAATGTGCCTTCGTGAGCAGGCCTATACTATTTCCGAGATTGAAATACCGATTGTTTGATAACTTCCAATCAATGTTAATCTGCCGGTTCACCTTCCCGTGCGCGGCGAGGTACATTGGACGGACGACCAGGCATTTAGTAAGGAAAATTTAGGAACACCGCCTAGGTTGGCTCAACAGTCGCGAGAATAGGATAAACTACAATGCGAGTACGAACCATCTAATCAACACAGGCTACTAGCTAAAGACATACTTCCAGATTCTTTACAGAATAGCACCAAGGCCTAACCGTTGTGTAACTTCAAGCCTACTTGCCACCGCTGATGCATACGTCTGACAAACATGGACTTGTGTGTCCAGACGAAGGTGATACACACACTAAAATTTCCGTGGCCGACCACCAGACGGGAAGGCAGTGATGGCAATCCGCAACTCCACCTAACTTCAGTCATCTGAGAAGATGACATCAAACATGATTACAAGTTAACTTTTCTGATCACTTATTTCATTGTTATGTTGACGATTATAAGAGGCCTTAGCCTAATGTATATTATGGCATGAACATGATGAGGACTTAATGGAACACAATTCGAAATGAATTGGAATATTGGTAGCTCGGGAGGCTTGCTAGGTTGTTGTGGAGTTCTCCGAGCTGGGCAACTTGGTTGCAGACGTTTCGCCACCATTCGAGGTGGCATCTTCAGTGCAGGATTGATGGCAGTGAAGTAGCAGTAGCTGGTAGGAAGCAAACCCAATAATGGATACCGTCGGTAACTACTCCGTTCCTTATATAGGCATATGAGGCTATTAATTTTGCCTCGATCTCATTGGTGAATCCTTGTGTTCAGCGGTTGTGCTCGAGTCAATGTCATTGGCTGCGGAAATGTGGTTGCGATGTGGTTGGGCTTATCGCACTCGGATTGGTGCAGGAGATGTGGGTGAGTAGTCTGGGCTCATATTGACCATGCTGTTCATTGTGCGTGTGTTGCATTAGGTTCATTCGGACAACGGTTGTTGATCCTCTTGAAATCTCTCTGTCTCAGCGGTTGATATATTGGATCGAGGTCGATATGCATGTTGATTGAGTTGGTGGTTGAGAACCAGGCTTCGAGAAACTCCCTCCCTCTTTGTGTTTCTCCTCCGGTCAAGATCTCTACCTTGTTCCAGTCGAACCTGTGTCCCTCTTCATCCACGTGTGCTGAAACCAATGAGGTTGCGTAATGCTTCTTGCACGCTCTTTGGTGTTCATGTATCCTGGTGGACAGCTTTCTTCCTGGACGGCATACAGTTTACAATGGAATCAGGAAGGAAAACAAACTTCCTTTCTTGGATGTGTTAGTAGCCAGAACAGTGGACGGCGAATTGCAAACCTCAGTTTACAGAAAAAGCACGCACACCGATCAGATTTTGAATTTCCACAGCAACCACCCAAGGTGTCACAAAATAGGCTGTGTGCAGACACTGTTCCAGAGAATAGCAACTCACTGCAGTACGGCAGAAGCGAAACGAGCAGAAGAAAAACACTTATTCAAGTCATTTGAACGCAACGGATACCCAAGCAGTTTCCTCCGCAGATGCTTAAACCGCAAGCCCTCCAAAACTTCAGTCATCTGAGAAGATGACATCAAACATGATTCCAAGTTAACTTTTCTGATCACTTATTTCATTGTTATGTTGACGATTACAAGAGGCCTTAGCCTAATGTATATTATGGCATTAAACATGATGACTTAATCGAACACAATTGTTCGCTTAAAGCTTTGTGTTTTGTGTCTCTTTCTGAACTTGACGAAATAAATATATAGATAAATAAAGGATTATCCTCGATTACGCGATGCACGCCATTAAATGCATGATAATAATAAAAGTACAACAATTGCTCAAGCAAAATGCACGATTATAATAATATTTTCATATATATGGATTCATAAATGTATGCATCTAGGTAGGTGTGTTTCTTGTGTTTGTAAAGTTGTTGCTGTTCTATTGAATGAGTTTGTTCCCGTCACCGGTGACTAAATAAATAGTTGACGTCTGTGAACTTGATTAGCTTTACAACGTAATATTCGCTCAAAATCAAGGAGACATATTAAATGATCACCGTACTTTGATTACTCAGGTTACCTTGCTGTTGGTTCATTGAAACGCAGCAGAGAATAAGCTGGTGAAACACAAGGATCGGCAATCGGTAGCGTAGAGCAATAATCCAGTGACAGCAGCATCGGCTGAATTTGAAGGCCACGCTTACTCGAAACATTTAGGAGTAGGTTACTCGCAAGAAATGCGTAAGAATATTTACATATGCGAATCATTGTGTGCATTCAATCGTAACTGACAGAGGAGAGGTCCCGTTTTGGCCCCGCCATCTATAGTTTATCGTTAGGAATACGTATGTCTTTGCGACCCAGCAGTCCTTATGCAGCCGGAGCAGTCCCAGTAAACAGCATAATCGTAGTTTTCTTTGTAGATGGCTGTCAAAAAGTCGTTTGAAACTTTCTTCGGTCTGCGCACAGACGAAGTCTCCGGTACACCGTTTCAGTCATTCATTGCCCAAGTGGATGGAGTTGCAGGGGTGTGGACTTTGAGCATCCTCATACTGAGCAGCTTCTAGTTCTGACTTCGTGTCGAATCACTAATGTTGAGCTGAAGAAGCTCCTGTAGTTCATTCCGATTTTTCTATCTTATTATGCGCCTGGTAAGGATAAGTTCTCAACAGCGACGACGGAATTCAATGTAGAAATATTCGTCCATTAGAGCCGTATGGAATAATGTTGATATCGAAGCCCGTATAAGGACTTAGATCGACGCACCTCATGCATTTCTACTATGGCAGTTTCAAGATTATGGAGTGGAAACGCAGACTAAATATAACCCTCTAGAATCAATGCCTGTGAGAAATAAACAGGAGCCAGGAGATCTTCGGTACTAGTTCAAAGGGGGAACATTTTATGACATTGCGCATTTGGTCTGCAACGGAGAGTCTTTTCCTTTATCTTGTGTGGTTTTAGAGCCAGGTGCTATTATTACAAATTGGGTTTCTTCAGGGCGCTGTGTTTAAGAAGGAACACTCCAGTGTGGAAAGTTCCAAGTGGCTCAGAACCCATAATTGTTTGGGTTTAGTATATTTCATAGTATATGTGTAGACCTTACTTGATGGACCTGTATTGAAGTAGACCAATGATCACCACCACTGATTCTCCGAACTTATTTGACAACACCATGTTTGCAGGTCAGCTATATGCCTGGAGCAAACAAGGATAATGACCCTAATGTCTTTTCACCAAAATCTTTCGGAGAATGTGTGGATGCATCAAAGTCACTTCCGACACTGATCTGTTGCAAATATTTGATGTCCGACAACATCCTGTGATCCAGAAAGCAGGCAAAATCACCAGAGCGTGGGATAGAATCCCAGAATTTCCTGTCAATAACATGCACATCTGTAATTTTGAAAATGTCTGAAAAACAACTATTATCTTTTATTTACACCGGCGAGTATACAGAAAATGCCAAACGGTGTACCCGCAACTCAGGGTGCTATATATTGCGTGCCGTTTCATGTTTAGTGCATGTCAATGTATCTGCGCTGGACAAATATACGATGACCCCATTAGATTTGTGAGCCCAGAGAACACGAGACCATAGGTGAACAATTGTTTTCGCCGATTCTCTTCAGACCATTACAATCATATCTAAGGGAAAAATGAACTGAAATCGACTCATTGGCTAAAAGTACATAGTTAATTAACGGATCAGTGAGGGAGGCTAAGAGTTGACCTTTGAACTGACAGATCGATTGCATGTTATCGAGCTTGATCTGTGGCAATCGAATCAGCATCGCTCGTTCTAGCTGGCCAGCGAAGCTGTAAGGCATGGAGCAACTTGTTTTGCGAGCATAATGAAGCTTGAAACAACCGAATGCAAATCGATTCAGCTGTCGCCAGTGCACGGAAGCTCAAACCACTTGATTGATGCTGGGGGACCCTGTAGATTATCCTGAAGGCATGCTTTCAATCGACTTGGTGCCCCGCGTCGACAATTTGGGCCAAAGCGGTACTGCTAATGGCCCCAGTTCCTCCTTGATGCCACCAGCGCAGGCAGTACTCCTTCACGCGTTTTGAGGATTAACAGACTCGTACTAACATTTAATTTGCTCGGAATTGGCTTTCTCCTATGCGTATGCACTGGAATGCTTGACTATTTTAGAAATCGCACAGGAATCACGCAACTGTGTGACACAAGGTCGTCCGTACTTCCAACGGATTGGGGTGAATTCCCCTTACTACCTGCTCCCCAAAGTGAACGCCAGGCCGCAATATCATTTCATCCGACATAAATATGCTGATAACGTCGTCCAAAGTTGTATGGCGACAGTAGTTGTGGACACTTCGGAAATCCAAAGAGGATTAGAGGAGTTCATGTCATTGGCATGCGCCACATCTTCCTTCATTTATTATTCCAAGCGTTTTTATGGCATGTCATTTTTGTGCTTCACGGAAGCTTGTTCCGTTTTAAATACATAATCCCATTTGCTCTAAAATTAGCAATACCCTTTGTTCAGCTGCTGTTTTCACGCCTTACAATTTGCTGTGGTCTCCACATTAGCTCAAACGTAAATAATTTCAAGGTTTCTAAATATGAGTGTGCTCCATCACGGCTTTTAAAGATCCTGTCTTTGCAAGTATTCTTACCTCTTTTTCGCTCAGCAAACATTCTTGCAGCGCTCGCGTTAATAAAGAATCCGTCATTGAAATTATCGTTACTAAATATTTCCATATATGCCACAGCCAAGTATCAATGACTCCAAACGACCCCATCACCTCCTACAAACTGCTGTTGGTTGTACGGTATCTATATCATCTAAGCACTCGTCAGTAGACGATCTGTATTTTCGGAGTTTGTTGCAGCACGATTTCATCTTTCTACCTCTGCTACTTATCTTAGTCGATGCAAACCCTATGACGCACCAATTGATAGATCAATTGCATTGGCAACATTGCGTATTTTAAATGTCAACTTGTAAAGTTTCGTTGCCGCTGTTTCATAGTAGATCCGTAGTCTTGTTTAAATTGCCAAACTTGTCCACTCATGGTGCTTAAAACTTATGTTTACTTGACTAAATTTGCCGGCCAAAGAATTCAGTGAGATACTGCAGATGGGAAATTGAATTATTCATTGCGTGATGATGCTCCCACAGGAATTTGTGCACGAATTTTGAAATCACGTATTGACACTTAAGCAATTTTCGTAGTAGTGGAATTACAAGGGGAACAATTAGTGGGTAGTGAAGCTACGTCGTATGTAGAAGACTACTGAACTAAGTAAAATGATTTTTATTGTCGCTGTACAATACACATCTACTAAATCATGATCTGGTCATAACTTGGTCCGAAGCAGTTCGAATACGGTCAGCTGGATCGACCCTAGGGACACCATGAGTTAGAATGGAGTAAATTATTTCGATGAATAAGGAAAGGTGTCAGAAGTTTAGGAAGGGATCATTTTTGTCTCCTTTACTGAGCAAAACTGGAACAGAGATAATTTTGTATGCCGTTTATGGCAAGGAATATCGCATTCCGAAGGGATCGCACCGATGTGGAATAAATTGATCTGAGGAATAGAGGTTCTGTGTCGCGAAAGTGTAGAGTGCAGGTAAAATAGAAGCAAATGAACGATATGCTCATTGACATTGCAAAGCAGAGTTTTATATATATTGGAAAACAACCTTCCGTTTCAATCACGCATGGAACAATGAGGCCGTTTTCACAATTTTCTGGTTCCAATCTCTATTATTTCAGTTTCTGGAATGAGTAAGTTACCTTGTTGACAGCTTTGCGAATAATATTAAACACAAATTATCCAAAGTAAATGGTTATCTCATTATACCACTTTTCTGTCAGCATACTTGTTAAGCAGTGTCAGGATACCGTCCTTATTATGTCCGGAGGGTTGTTATCTTTAGCTAAATTCTTATGTGCGAGATTTTTGAACGCGTCTGATAGAAAGGCGTGAGCATTTCGATGAAGAAGTAGTTAACGAGCTCGTTACAAATTAATTCTTCAACCAACCGGCATAGTTTATCACAAAAATGAAATAGCATAACTGATTGCGAGTCACCCAACCTGCTGAACGCTTTCAAAACAGCGTCTACATTAGAAAACTTGTTAAACTCTTATTCTTACACGCGTTTAGCAGCGTAATATTGGTGGATATATGTTATGAAACGCAGCAGGTGTACTTTCCATATTTTGAACAGGAATCGTTCAAATATATAAATGACTGAAGCATACTGTAACACACGGAAAGCTAGATCAAACGTTTATTTCTGTCAAACATCTTGCATTAAACAACCGCTTTGCCAATGGAACCATAGACGACACGGACTTATCTACACGAATTAATTTCAGTTTATCTTTTGTCAATAGTGGAAACGTAAATCTGATAAGGTCCTGTTCACCGAGCAGACAAAAACCACTTTACGTTTTGGATGATTTAGTTCCGGGCGATGTTGGGAATTGAGCTGCTATCTTTCAAATGTGGATTACGACTAACTGTGTCGGGAAAAGCTAGGTGACTCATACACTACAGAAGCTCAGTCATGAATAATACGGTTGCCAGTCCATGACCATAAAATGCCACCCATTCACAAAGCTTGCGGTAAAAGGTTTATGAGACATTGCATCTTAGACTGCAGTCAAATTGTTTGTGACTGAGAGGCAATTATGGCATTATAGCCAAATGCATTCACAGTGGAATTACTGGAGCATTATTTGTCTTTTCACAGACGCATCAACTCCGCGAACGGCCCAAGGTTAGTTAAACCAGGTTTACAATGCACTGTGCAACAAGGCTTACAAATCCACCTTAACTCATTACACGGTCATAGGTACTGACGATTGTCCAGGTACCATTATCTACTTTCGGTTCAACGCCGCCACACGACCGTACGCATTCCCTCACTCTTGCAACCTACAACACGATATTGCATGTGCTCAGTTTCTGTCGACTGTTTGCGAGTTATATGACAATACAAGAGTCGGAGATCCCCTACTTTTTTCACCAGTAATTCAGCAACAAACACAGCAGATAAGTCGATGTCTTCTGTGATTGTCTCGGGTTGTGAAAATGTAGTGATTCGGCGTGCAATTTACTCCTCATATCTTTTGCGCTTTAGCCATACCCAATGTGATTTTTCAAACTATGGAATTATTGTATCCGTTTGAAATGTAGCGCAGCATGAACACACTCGTGTACTTTGTTGATAGCTGCCTATACTACCCGTAAAACTAACCTGAGCGTGAGTTCCGTCTCTTCAACCTAAATATCGAAAGCGGCCCATTGCCATCTCGTCATCGAAGTTGAACTGCGATTTTTAATTGATCCTGATTCGTTTAGTTAAAAAAATAGATTTAAGGTTGTTTCCTCAGATAAGCTGAGTAACTACCAATTGTCGACTCAGTGGACGTGTTTGATTTTATTGGCTTCTTCCTCCGCTCTGGATTACGAAATATAGGTAATCTTCATCCCGCGATGCGACTGCACGACGGCCAAAATAACGATTGAAATTTCCTGATTTTTCCTAAGAATATACGTTGGCATTAACATGTAGCAATTAAGACTTGCCTACGTATTTCGGTGGAATATTATGCCACACACTAACCTTTAATCGTACGATGGCGCATTGGTAAAACCGCCTAACATTAGATGTATTTTTGCAGGTCAATGTGGAGGAGAGTTGCGTGGGCCAAATGGAAATTTCTCTTTCCGAATTATTTCAACAAGTACAGTAGTCTGTGTTTGGCGAATCACCGTAACTCCAGGAAGAAAAGTGCAGCTTATTTTAAAATCCCTAATTGTGAGTTGCTTGCGTTGCAAATCTGGCATTTTAATTATCAAACCTGTATTCAGTTACTGGTGGGTATCTTTCAGACCTACGAGCTCATGAACTCACATGGAACTGCACCTGCCTTTTCATCCATCAAACAGACTGCAGCCTAGCTACGACATTTATGTGTCCGCTAACACAGACCATATCTCCATCAGTTATATTCCCATGAGTCCATTTAATTGTTCAGTAATGCATGATGAGAAAGAATCAACTGTACAAGACACAGAAGATGACAAATACATATACAAATATAACTCAGAGAATTCCAGCGTGGAAATACTAATATCAGCTGTCGAGACATTGCACAATTTTGTGCAGCGTTTTTCATTTATTTGAAATGCCAGTGCTCACGAAAGTTGCAATATTTGGTGTATTCACCATATTGGTGGAAACCGGTACAACGAGAGCGTACATATTTTCTCTGAGCCAAAATGGAGCGTTTCGTTAACTGCCTGAGGCGGTGACCTTGGCATTGTTTGAAGGGGCTAAGGACAGTCCTGTATTCTTAGGGTGAGTGCCCTCAGTTACTGCGCAGTATGTTAGAAAGCCGTCTCCAGGAGGCCGTAGGCATTTTGTGAAGAGCGCATCAACTTAAGGTAGGCGTAGTTTGTGAATGAGAATAGATAGTCCACTATTGTTCTTCGTGGCCAGTCTTTGATGCTGCTTCAAGACACGAGTTTATTATTTTAGCCATAGCTGTCAAACATTATCTGCATATTCAAAGTCGCAGACGAATATACTAATTATTCATCAACGGCACCAGCCGTTGCTAAAATTTTTTGGAAGTTCTCCTCGAAGGCCTCGAACTATAAGTAGGCTGCTTTCGAACATCGGAGCTGACTGCCAAGACATTATTGGGCGATAATGCCTAAGTCACTTACACTGCGTATTGGTTTCATGACATGTTGCTCAGTAGCTATGTGTTGATGATGCGGCGGCGCATGGTCAGCAGTTGGCACTTTGCGAAGTTTGTTCGGAGCTTGTGCGTTCATTTTTAACCATATAAGCCTAATTCATTTGGTCATACTTTAGGACTGAACAGTCGATACTACCTAGTAGAATGTCGTATGTGACTGAGTCAATCAATAACTGCGCATCAGTCCAAATTAAGTCCAGCAGTGGTAGATTGTTTGAACCGCGGTGTTTGGTTATTAGATGCATATGAGTATACAAAATTGCCGTCAGCATAAACTCAACCAGTTTTGATTGGACTGATGATCCACAGCTAGGTGCCAATACTATTGATGATCCTTTGAAGTAGCAAATTTATAATATAGCAGGCGTAAGTTCTTGAAGCAACATAGTAGACAGCGTGTAACAGAAAATCCTCGCTGCATGCGGAAAAGTGCAGGTGACTGTAGACTCGTCTTCTTCTGAGATAAGCCATCTCGACGTACTAGCTGCAATCGGCAAATACTGCATCGGAAATATAAAAAAGTGCTTGATATGTGCCTCATATTTCAGGTACCATCGGTAGTAGACAGCAAGTCCCCACCGCGAAATTGCCGATCATTCCAAATGACTGAGTTTAATTCCTGGACCTATTTAGTCTTTTGAAAGCCACGTTACATGCCTTTCCATGACTACCCAAGAAGTTCATTCAAGTTAATGGCGCAATTGTGGAAGCATAGAGTAGATCCCTGGAGCGTTGGTGCAGCAGCATTGCATTTGCTGACTTATTAAGAACTGGCTTCTCTTTGAGCGGCACAATTTGGGTATCGTTGTATGTCTGGTTGGCTGATCTGAGTTAGGAAAAACGAATCTGCCTCTTCAGAATTTAATGCCTTTACCGCTTAAGTGAAAGATATTAACCCGACTTTGGTAGCCCATTTCTGCTGTTGTCGTGCCACATTTGGATCTCTATTGATACCAATTCGGGCATAGTCAAGGTAACTCCTAACATTTTGTCCCGCCACAGGGGTAGTTTGGTTAGGCAACTAGATTGTTGATATAAAATACCAGATCATTTTGCATGTCACAGAACTTTGTGATGTGCTTCAATATTTAACTGACGTATTTTGAGTTGCTCGTTGTCGGCACACTTCAACTCCGTTACACCATGAACCAGTTGTACTGTCTCCTTTTATTTGGGCGTGGCGCACTCGGGTCCGACTTCAGCTTCCGCATTTCTGCCCATGTCTTGCCTGTACAAATGCAAAGACTAACATAAAATTTCACTAGGTTGAGGCTTATTAAGGGAACATCATCCAGGTCTCCTGTTTAGCTAACGTTTTCTGGCATTAGGCAATATTCCACTACTTACGTAGATGATGGATATCAAAAGGTGTGTCAGACTAGGAGGACGAATAGTCCGTGTTGTCAGCTAATCTTAACACAATGGTTTTGCTCCTCGGATTATCTGCTATTTAAAACTTTGCTAACGGGTTCTGGGACGTTTGGACAAATCAGGTATATCGCTTTTCGGCTGAGTAGTAACGTTTTCCTGTAGATATTTCTTGTGCAGTATGTACTGTGAAATCAGCTGAAGTCGTACGCAAGACTGTTTATGTGCAACAGTGTTAGTCGTCCCATCTCTACTGGTCAATTGTTGTTGCCCATCGAATAACGGAGGTGTTACCCCCATTGCTGTATTATTCTTATTGCCATGCAATATTTCCAAAAACGTTTGGAGACCATGCAACTTTCTTGCAGGGATTGCTGCATTTTCCTAATAAATTTCCTCTTCCGCTAAATTATGTGGCCTGTTTACTAGTCTATTTATTTTTTAACAATTTTATGATTGGGGAATCGTAACACACTGCACTTTAATTCAAGTTCAGCGGTTGCGTTTTCCCTAACACAGCATGTTGCTTTTGCTCGGATGACGAAGCAACCATAAGTTCTCCTCTCGTTACAAGGGTTTGAGCAATCCTAAACATAAGACTACCTGAACGTGCATAACAGAACTACCAAAGAGTTCTCATACGCTGCTCTATCCATTTATTTTACTGTTGTTTCATAATAAGAATTGACTGATTACGACCACCTCATCCTAGGATTCTCTGTTTTGAACTACAGCTTGTTATTCACGGGTTTTCTGGGCAACAAACCTCTCACGCCCATGGGCCAATGCTTCGTATGCACTCCGGTTACACCAATTGTTAACAAAGCTAATATTTACCACAGTCAGCCGGGATTACCGCTGTGCCAGCGGGTTTGTTAGTGAAACGTCACTTGTAGCACCGGCGGATCAAATCACAAGAACATATGCAGAAATACGGAAGAGTTATCGCAGTGTTAGATGCAGGGCGACAAATAACCAGCAGATACGTTGGATGGTGTTGCACAATTGGATGCTATATATCGTCCAGTAAGCTGGAAAGAATTCTGTCAAAGCGAAACACAATCTCACTGAAGGAACGCGAAAAGCAAGTTTGCACATGTAGGTCTAAACGACTGAATGGCCGAAGACATTGTTTGTGTGCTGCTTGTCGTTGAACCTGAATCAAAATCATTCATCCCGTTGAATAAAGTTCGGCGATCCCAATCGATTGAGCATAATTCCCAAGAGATGCGACCAAATGAGGTGAATAATCTTAGTTAACATTGAGCACAAAATCATACAACCGGCAAGCGAGTGCTTCACCCCTAAATTGAACAAATAAAGTAAGTCACAAACTTAGAACGACTTTTTAGAAGTTGTCATCTATGTTGCCAGCAATGGAACTGATTTATGTTCATTGCTTTATATAACACTATTTGCTAGCTCTCTATTAAATAATCATAATATCCTTTTCAACAGATGCCAACGTTCAGCGCTCGGTTGCGTGTGTTAGATGGAAGCACCTGTGGAGGCACTATGCTCTCAGAGCTTCCTCGTGATTCCAGTATTCTTCAAAACGGCATTGTCTCCAATAGCAATGCGATGACGGTTATGTACACAGGGCTATCTTTTGAAACGGGTTTGACAAATATTGATGCTACCTTTTCAGAGAGTAAGTGCCTTTTTATACACCTGCACCGTAAACCGTATACTATTTTATTTGCGTCATTTTTACTTGTCGCATTCTTTCCATTCAGAGAAGTCAATTTGTTTGGACCATTTGATTTCGATTTATATTGGCAAATTCCTGCGAGATTTTTGATTCACAAATTTAAAAAAGGTAAATGTATAATATTTAAGTAGGATATACTGAATTCTGGTATTTCATTTATAATAAACAGTTGTTTACATACATACCGTGGAAATATCTCGGATCGTCTATAATTGAAGCAATGTACAAGATCATTCACTTCAAAGGAAAACAAGCAATTCCCTTATCAAGGAAAGTCAGAACTAGTCGTAAGTTCTGTCTGCTTGCGTAATTTGTATTTTGACCTCGAAATGCTGAAGCCTCGGCAAACTGGAGCTATCGGGCATTGCTCTGTAAGTTAATTATTTAAAGGAATCACGAAGAAGTAGGCACTTAGGGAAGTCCAGGATGTGTTGTGCGTTAAAGCTAGTCCGCAGCTTGGGACCGTTAACGACCATGTTTCGTAGAATTGGCTCTGAAATCCTAGCGAAAAGACACCTCACAGTTCGGTCAAGGTACTTGTTTCAACAAGAAGAGTAAAGGAGAAAAACCAGGATGCGGTACCTTGAGGTTTGCAGCTTGTCCATGTGCTATAACACCTTTTTGCCGCATAATAACATTTATCTACTGCCTGACGGCTGCCGAGCCTAAATATTCCATCATTTTGTGACCTATTAAACGACACCCGCCAAACCGGTGTTATAGCACTAAGTTAAGAAGTTGCTCTGTAGATCCTACTTAGACAAATCACAACCAAAATTAACCGCCACTATTTTATCTTTTCTATTCTATTTGTGGTAGGAAGCATGTCGGCCGTATTGAGAGGAGTCTGTTCACTAAAATTTCAGAGCAAATCGCATTCAACATGTACGCTAACGGTCCCAAACTGCTGGCCATTTCCATTGTGCAATACATCCTGGCACTACGTGCCCACTTCCTCCTGATTCATTTAAAGTAACTAACCTTCAAAAATATACCCGCTTGCTTCAACTTGCCGAGTCTTCAGCTTTCTGGCGGTCAAATACCAATTGATGCAAGCAGGCTGTATTTACGACTAGTCTCGTCCTGGTAACGTTATTCATCCTTTTCCCTTGAACCAAATGACCTTGCAAATTGTGTCTTTTTTGCACGCAACACTGTGCATCATATTAAACAATTTCTTATTCTTACTGTTTTGACATCCAAAATCCTCACTACTACTCAGTAGTACCCAAATAATTATTGCAAAGGGATAGATGCTTGAATATATTTAACAAGTGGCACATCGTCTCACACTAACGGAAGAGCACAACATATATACAAATACAATATGCAGGATAAAATAGCTAAACACGGTTAAACTCTCATCATTGATGTAGAACCTCACATGTCTACTACTGGGTACAATTTCTTGTCATACCTGGAAGTTGATTCAGTCAGAATTGTTCTTGATTTTCCACATCAAGCTCAGTATTCTAGAATAGCTGAACACGGTCATTCCCTACATGCTTAGGGTGTAGAACACTCGTTGGTAATGTTACATGCGCTTCCCGCCCAATTTTGCATACACAAAGAGAGCAAACGCTTAGCTAGAATGAGAAGCATGGCACGGTTCACCATAACCGGCGCCTTGAAATTATACAGATTAAAGGTCAGCAGCGTCTGTTTGATTGTAAAATATTTGCATGTACGACGTTATTTCGAGTGTGATTTTGCCATCGTACGCCAACAGTGCTCCGAATAGAGAAATGATCCAAGGCAGATATCCTCTAAACACTATGTAGAGAAAGCTGCAATTCTCGTAACACTAGAAAATGATCGCTCGTACCGTATACTTTTGGCTCCATCATCCAGGGATAGCCCGGGGAACGTCGACACCACACTTGGTGGGGTTTGGCAAACGCAACCCGAATATCAAAGACTTAAATAGACCTCATCGGTGCAACCGTTGGTGTTGACTCAGTTTTCGAGGTAAATCAACGACGACTATTGTAAAATATACTACAGGACGTGAAGGTGATTTTTGGAAGCAGCTCCATGCATCTTGGGTTGCTAATGATCAACGAACTGTGCAAGATGTTCACAACCAAGCTAAAAGACAATTCAGTGTTTGGCAGTCTTGTCTCATTCCACTGGTTGCTGCAAGGGGATGGAATTCCGCCATACGCATTCACTCGGCTGAGAGCTGAGGGTGACTATAGTGTAGAAGGTAAACGGTCATCTTTCACTGATGGTTCGGAAGTCTAAGAAAAACAACAATTTTGAATGGCCGGACGTTGGGCTTTTCTCGAGCATTTTGCGGTTCACAATGTATTGGTCGATACAGTCCCTGGACATAGATGAAGTGGCTTGTTCTTTGCTTATATTTTTTTCCAGAAATAATCTGGGTATCCTTAAAAGCTGTGTGGCGTGCACTTTAGACACACAGCAAATTAGACTAATACTTCTAAGATTGACGCCATATGTCCGAGTACCCTTATCGAAATCGGGAGTGGAATACGTCTGTCCTCAAACGAACGGGATTAAGCCAGTTCACTAAATCGCTTGGATAAGGGAAGTTAATTATGCACAGCGTTTCAATGTTTTAAGGCATCAGTTAGATGCTTGTCTGAATCAGTGCCTTGTGGTGCTTTAAAAGCCAAAGCTCAAATTCAACTTTACATGACGGTGAAGCGTCCACAAACAAAACAGCTCTGTGGGTTACGGATTTGTAAGTCATTGGTGTTGCAAGTACATTTAGCTGTCATTCGAAGTGATAAGCCATGCATAAGTGTCGACGTCGCTGGTTATGACTTAGCACTGTACTGGTTACGCACAAATCTATTCTTTTGGTTGGCATTTTTTAGCCAGTCGATCGGTTTGGGAACAGAATGTTAGAGAAATTCTCTCAGGTGGTCAAGTACTCCGTCTCAATGAACTGTCACGATTTTCCAAACGGTTCTCTTCAGGTTTGGGGTCGGTCGTCCTGTACGGTGAATTATATCCGCTTCCAGCGGGAATCGCTCGAAGCTTATAGAGAAGCTGGAGAGATCATGAAGTTTTATAGGGATAAATAAGATAGCCACCCATGTCGCGGTGTCATGCATAGGATTGCGGTTCTTTGCTGAGTTATTCGCAGTCCCCATGTACTAATTACTAATAAGGCCTCAGAAAAGCGCCTCCTGAACGTCGTTCAGAACACTTGAGGTAGAAGGCTTAGTCATATCAATCCAAATTCGGAAGAAATGCTGTGTCCTACAAAGATATCCGGAGGCTTTAGGACACGCATGCGCATGATGCGAGGAGAGCTCTGCACTCTAGATTTATTAGAAATTCTTTATGTATCCCGCCCAGCGGTAGCCAATAACGATGTGGTCATAGTGCGTCTATCGTTGGCCAGGTGACGGAAGACTCCAGGTGGCAACTTGGTGGCAGGATCGCTGCGGGATGCTGAAGTGGGCGATGCCGTTGCCTCTCCTGCAAATACCGTTGTTTTGTTGACGTCCGAGTTCAAATTCGTCTACTTCAAGCGTGCCAACTTATGCGATTTTCCCGCAAGGAACCACAACGTCTGTGGGCGCTTTAGTTGAAAAATTTGGGAGCTTTGACAGTAAACCCATCGTTTATTGGTTGAAATCTAGGATTTGAGATAGCACAAAATCCTGCAATGTATTAAGCGTCTGCCGGTTCTGCTGCACGACTACGGTACTTGCGTGCCTAGTTGAATCGCACCGAACCCGCCATCAACGGGGATCAAGTACAGTAGCCCCGTCTCATCACGTGTACTCAAGACTATTTCTAATATGGCATGACCAGCGGCTTTGCTTTTGAGGTCACTAGATGGTCGCAATGTAAAAGCATCATCAGAATTTGAAACAGCGAAACGAGTTCTAGGGTATGGTTTAGTTAGGACAGCAAATAAAGATAAGTATGATTATTCTAGAGTTAAGGTAAGCTGCTTGTGAACTGACCTAAGTTAACATCCAATGATTGAACTACCCAGCTTGACCTGGGAACGAAACGCTAGAAAAAACTTGTCAATGCGTTTGAACGGTGTACTCTCGAACGAAAACTCCTGTCGCATGCTGAGAACCCTCTCGCCCAAGTCGGAGAGATGCTGTGGACTGTAAATCGGAGTTGGTTTTCAAAGTTGAAGTGCTTCAATAAAGCTGGAACAAAGTAGATCTCCTGAGGTGCGTTTGGTTGCGGTGGATTGCATTTTCGCATATGCGGTATCCAGCATCTCGGGCGAATTTAGCATTTGTGGAGAGCAGAGTGATCGAGGCCAGGAAGCTTGTCACATGAGTCCGTAGCTTGTGTGGGCATGATAATGCCTGATCGCCCAGGCTTTAGAACTGGGTTGACTGTGAGGACCTGACCCAGTCTTGAATTATAAGGACCTGACCAGCAGTGAAGCTGCTATGAGACCGAAGAGAAATCGGCATTTGAGTGAAACCAAACTAATACGTCACACAAGCAGCCCAGGAAAATTCATTGGACGGTCGAAAACGCTCCAACACACGAAGCATGTTGAGGACCGATTTACCACATGGTGTTCCGTTTACGTAGAAGCTAGTGGTTTACAATGCAGCTCATCCTCCCTACGTTGTGCATACACTTCTGTTTACAGAATTGAGTGGTCACACCATACATCCAGTTACAGTGACTTTGACACAGCGCTATACTTGCTCATGCCGTATGTAATAATGAAGCACGTGACCAACTCTGAACAAACTGCGCATTGAGACAGTGTCGCTGATAGTCTACAATGGTTTATTCTTCTCGATTGCACACAAACTAAAATTATTCAATGTTACATCCATAAGGAACATTTTCCCTAAATGACATCAGTAGACGCATGCGAATGAGTGCAGCTACACCGAAGCAACCAGTGATGTATTCACATTCGAGACTGGTTCTGAGAATAATCATCGTCATATGGGAAATAAAAAGCTTAATTTTCCCAAGGTTTTTATTTCGATTCAAGTCGTAATGAAGGGACTTGCGCACAGCGTCTGCGAGGTAAATTAATCAATGGGTGAAGCCAAACTAAGGAAGTTCGTGTCATGAAGAAAAATAAATAGTTGTCGAAAAACTGGACCCTGTGTCACGTGCGCACTGCTTTCTGGCTAGCTTTGATTCTGGTTGAAATGGAATTCCAAATTTATTGGGGTAGCTAGATGTGAATTCAGTGTCTGACGTTGAATTATAATAAATAATTTTCAAACAGGAGGTCGCACATGGATTGGTATGTACATATCACGTTCTAGCATTGCCCGCCTTATCCATGCATGGTGAAAGCTTTTCCAACTAAACCATAGGAACTGGTAAGAATACGCAATGAGTACAGTGAATAAAACAGAATTATTATCCTATGTTTCCAACATATGGCAGCGGGCATTTTCTAAATACGCTGGTAAAATGAAAAATTCCTAAAAGACAATAGAAACCATAGTTTCTATGCTCTTGGCCCACAAATACAGGCAGCACTGAAATCCGTGATCAAACTCCGTGTTTAGAATACAAGGTACCGACGCAGGATTACACTGAACGCAAAGTTAAATGAACTTCCAGTAAAGGATATCCTCGCCAGCAGTGAAGAATGAATCAACGATTACGGCGTCGCTCTCTTAGTGCAGCTGAAGAGGATGTCCTGTTCTAAGGGCTCAACTTTGACTTCAAATTTGCTCAAGCTACAGATTAAATAACCAGATTACAAGACAAATTGAAATCAAACGGCATGTCAGAGGAGCCTCAACAAGGAATTCGACAAACAGTTGTCCCGGTGCTACATCGTAACAAAGTCAACCGGATTCTGTCCAAGGAAGAACAGCAGGCATTCAGAGGGTTACAATGGGAAAATATATTTTAATCATTCCAGCAGATAAAGGACGCAAGAAAATGATAATGGATCAAACGAAGTACGTTAGTAAGGCCAACTAACTGCTGTCAGGCACAACTACATATCGTCCGATCGATCAGAATCCCAGTTCAAATGTGATCAAACGGATAAATGCAACGCCGACATACTTACATGCAAGAAATGAGACAACTAGCCAAGAGCGATGGATAATGAAAGTCGAAGATACAACCATAGCGCAAATCTGTTGACCACCCAAGGTGAAAACATATGTATTTCACCTCGCACTAATCATCTCAAATCCAGGAACTATTTCTTATTTATTAGCAAGGAATCTATGGAGGAGTTTTTAACACCTGCTTGCCGGATGCGAACATAGCAGAATAATGCAGATCGATTCCTCAAAAATCTTCGGGGTACCAATATGAGAGAAGTGGAATTGATGCTCCGAAATCAGTTCATGGTTAAGAATACTTTCTGATGAACTCGCTTCAGACCCAATCTATTACATAATGTTGCTAGTGTGGAGAAATCGTCAAATCAGATTGGGATTTGTTTCTAAGGTGCACACAACTACGTGGATGCCCACCGCGCTAAACTGTCGGAGATGGAACGATGCATTTCGTCATGTTTTCCAGCGGTGTTAGGCTTGTCTGAAGAGCTTAGCCAGCCTTTTAAGAAATATGACAAAAGAGGTAAGCTAAAATTGGGGGTAAGGAAGCAAAGGAAATTACTTTGGTATGCTTAAAATCCAGGTAACAAAATAGAAGTTTCCGAATAATTTGGAAAGGTATTTGTTTAACATTTCCAATGCGGTAATAAGCCCGACAAATCTGGAGGTGTTATCATTTGGTCCAAATTTTGTATTCCATGTAAGAAAATAGATTAATTAGCTTTAGAGTTGCTGTATGAATGTCTAATGATACAGACAAGAGATTTGCTTCCAACATCTTCCAGTGATGTTGAAAACCTACCATCTAGCCTGGTGAATATTTGTCATGAATATCTGAGGGATAAACCATTTAATAATCGTATTATAACAAGGGCGCAATTTTCATAAATTAAAGAGTTAAACAACGAATTAATTATCTCTAGGCCAGAGAAGGGATACGTCATAATTCGAATGTGTAGGGTGGATTATTTCTATAAAATGCAGCACGTAATCAGCGACGACCGTAAGTTCTAGAGGCTTATGGCAGCAAAGGACAACAGAGGTGAGTTAGAGAAACAGCTGCGCGACTGACTCAGGCGAATGATGCAAGACAAACTTATCATGAAGGGCGAATTAGAAAAGTTGTAGCCTTCAGGTGGACACCTACCGTGATTAAATTGCCTTCCTAAAGTTCACAATGTAGGCGCACCTATGCGTCCAATCTAGGACACGGTGGGCTCTCCCCAGCATGTTTTTGCACAACAGTTAGGGGTAATTTGCAACTGTTACGTAATCTGTTTTGCACTTACTGCGGTAGAGGCACCTTTGAAATAATTGGGAAGCCATCTGAACCCCATTTGCTGACAAAATTATGGTATCTATCGATGCCCAGTCGTTGTTTACAAACCCTCCACTGCTCGAAATGGTGGATAAAATGTGTGTGTTGACCCGGCAACTGCCAATATACGTTACCTTCTAAAAGGATTTGATTAAGGAGAGGCTACTTCACTGCACGTTATATTTTCAATTGACATTCAAATGTTAAGTTCAACCATCAGATTCACGGGACCATGGGATCTCCTTTTGGGTAGTTGTTTGCTGTTATTTTTATTGATAAATTGGAACCTGGCTTACTCAGAAAGCGCATATATGAAGTAAGATCTACTTTGTGTATGTCGATGACCATTTCCAGCTTAGCGAATCAGAAAAGCTTGCGGAACTGTTGCTGAAAGCGTTTAATGAAGCGCATGAGAATCTACGTTTCATCTGTGAACGCGAAAACGGTAACCGATTATTTATTGGACGCAGAAGTCATCCGCAACTCGGATGGCTCATGTAGCAGAAAGGTACCCAAAAACACAAATGGACCGGCAGCACAATCCCTTTTACGGAGCAATGCCTTTACAGCACCAGTAAAATCCGATCTTTTACATTTAGAACGCACATTATGTGCACTCTGGATACCGTCAACAAATATCTAAAGCGAATCAGGGACTCCCTAAGAAAAAATAGTTCCTCCGGTACGTTTATCATGAAGCAATTGAAGGAATAAATGCAAAAGCCACCTAGGAACATTTTTACCAAGAAACAACTTTTTATACATTTGTCATTTGAATGTAATTCTGCACCTGCTATCTTATATCGGTGTCTGAAAGATGCTGTTGAGAGAATTGATTTCGCAGCCGGCTTGAGAACTGCAAAACCCTTGAAATGTAGTCTGCACTGGTTTATCAGTCCAAGACTCGTTTATCAGTACTCCTGTTTCCGTGGTGCACGATACGCTGGTCGCATAACGAGACGTCCATCAAATAGCATTTGCGAGCACATCCCGGTTTTTATTTATAAAGCCGAAATGAGGATCTCAAACGGTTCAATCATGTCACACCTACTTGAATTTGGCTATGCTGCATCTGCGAATAAGTTTAAAGTCATCTACTCCCTTCCTGAGCCTACTCCAAGGGATTCTGAATGTAAATCTTGTCCATTGCCTAGGCTATTAACACCCACAGCTTGAAGTCGGAATTAGGTGTAAAATACGATTAATAAGGTTGATACTACTACCTTGGCCAACTAACTTCCTCACTTAGTTATCCATGTGTGACCTTACCTATTTACTTTAGACAGCTAAGGTTGAGGTAATAAGGTTCCTTTAGGGAATTTTGTCAGTCATCTTTGGCCGTTTTAAACTATCCAATTTTACCGTTAATATAACTTAGAATTCAATCGCAGACCGATTTGACGCTATGCCCACACCATCAGCGTTTATTTATAAGTTTGATTCCGAATTGAGTTTGGTGAAATAAATCCTTAAATCTGAACTAATTTCTAATATTAATTCCTCTAATTGAAATGGGGATTTTGCTTTGCTGTAGAACAGCATCGCCCGCGATTTGTTGAAAGTATGCTCTCATGTAAAATCATTGCATTCTTCATTTTGATCATTCACGAAGTTGGTAATGTAAACAAGTAGTTATTTCAGAATCAACCGAGCACAACGATAATCATACAAACCGGAAGTTTGTGGGAATTTTTAAACTTTCACATGACCACTTATTTCCGCTTTACTGGACTGGCATACGAGCAGCTGAAAAGGAAGCCAATGTTATCATCTAGATATGGACTTATTGCCGAAACCGTGTTGCAGAAATTGAGGCGCATTGTACCACCATCCATCAGTTCACATATTTAGATAAATCCTGTGCGAGACCCATTTGTCATCATAGAACGAAATAGAATACAGACGACGCACGAGTTGCTCAACAACAACCTCGTTGATAAAAAAAATTACAATTAAATTAAGGAACAGATAGCTGTTGCTATTTTGGATATATCGGTCAAGAGAAAACACCGACGGACCACTGCAAACCTGCCTATATCTGACGTGAGTTATACAGATTAGATAAAAATTATCACAGCAACCACATCGTAAACCATAAAATGAACTGCGTCCAAAGCCTATTCGAAAGAGCTGAAACACATTGGAATACAACTGGAATGAGACGGCTAGAAGAAATTTACCTATAAAGAGTATTTCAAAAGAACTGTTATGCGAAAAGTTCATCAGAAGTGCATTAATCAAACAAAGGCTTCACCAAGTACGACAGCCACGAGGGCAACCAAAGCAACGGAAAGTGCTGCCGTACATCAAAGTTTATAAACTGACAAGACGGTTATTAGGTTTATACGCCATTTCCTTGGCCTAAAACCCAATGTCAAGTTAGGGAAACTGATTTCCAAGGCTACAGATAAAGTGTATGAGAGTAATCAAAACAATGTTGTCTTCCAAATAACATGTGGCAAATATGACAAGAACTGCATTGGACAAAATGGGAAATAGCTTCGTAAAAGCATCGCCAAGAACAAAGCCGCTGTAAGAAGCCATGATGCAAATTCGCTAGTTTACACACATGAAGATCAAGACGGTCAAATTTTGATCTGGAAAATGTGAAACTCCTAGGACATGGGAATACAAATGTGAGAGAATTGTTGGATACGTGGCATTTCACAACTAATTCAATTAACCGACAAATTGAACTGGACGCTGCAAATGCAACACTATGGTCGAGGGACCACCGCCCCAAAACGATTGAATTTGAAGGATCGGAAAACCAGACAAACGGAACGGACGACATATTTGAACACTGGAGTTAGCAGGCAAAGGTAAAAACCACAATCAGAGAGTTCAAGATCAAACCTCAACTACCTGTCCGACATTCTGAGCACGGGCAGATGTCCCAGACAAAAGGGTTGGTCATCTCCGATACCGAACAAGAGAAAAATAAAAGCTCTTACACCCTCACATCAGGGTTTACCGACACTACGCTACTGATTACACGCTATACAACAACGAACTGTGCATGCCATCTCGACTGATAAAGGAACATTTGCAACAACCTGCTAAGCACAGCGGGCATTTCTGCACTCACTAAAAGAAACTGAGCTACCAATGTATTGCTTATTCTATTTTAAGTCTGGTATGTTGGGGAAAGCACGTCAAAATTTTAACAAATTACTTAGTTTCTATGCCAGGCAATAATTAATAACACAGTACAAAACTCTTAACTGCTAGGAGAGGGCTGCAAGTAAGTGAGGTATGATTCTCCCCTAAGCAGATTTCAAAGCATGATTCCTGTGTTTGTTTTCAACATTACTTGTAACATTCTTAACAATATGAAAATGCTCACATCAAAGGACCTAACCCAAAGATAAAGACACCGATGGATAAAGAGTGCGGAAGATCTGCATTTGTTTCAAAAGAGGAATATGCTGGTTTAGTCAATATGCCAGTCTAAATTTATAGTGAATTTGGTGCAGAGACTTCTTGCGGGGGGCAGTAAGGATAGAAAAGAGAAAATAATATTTGCGCAGATCAAGCTCTCAAACAATAATAGGTTGCATTAAAAATGAATAACGGATGCCTGAGAAAAAGGAAAGCCCATATGAGTGCATAAGTGCTTGAAGAAAAGACATAGGTAAAACCTGTACAGGTGACATCAAATGAGAATGGTGTATTTCAGCAGGCAAATGGTTATGATAAGCGTTAATACAGGTGTTTTGGTTACGCGCATGCCTACGTAATAGAAGTGAAGCTACTGACGTGGATCCATAGATAATGGTGATAAACTGGTTTGATGTTTCAGAAAAAGTTTTTAAATAAACGCTTTGCACGTATTCGCTTTCATAAAACTAGTTAAATTAGATTGAATTTGTACAAGCACTATTATTTTTAGTTATAACAAAAGCATTTTATGTGCTTATTATGCCTAATCCCAGTGAGTATTGCGTTCACGATAATGATACGAAACGCCTTCCTACGGAAGCGAAAAAACACCCAATGAAGTGCCAGTGCTCTTTTTAAGAAAGTCATTTTATGCCACCCCGGCTGATGATAATATTGCATGATTCCAATGAAGCAGTAGGCGCAAGCCGTTCTAATTTAACTAATATTTCATATTATAAAACTACACAAATGACTTTATCTGGAAACTCTGTCATTTAGTTATGTGATTTTGCCATCCATAAAGTGTAAATCTACAACTTGCAGAATATATGCCTACGCCGTAGTTGATGGACAGGTGCGGATAACTCGTGTCGTTAACAGTGCCCTCGTATATCACTAACCTTTATTAATTTCTATGCCAGATATATAGGCATTAAGTTGGGGATAGTTCATCACGGTCCCCTCTTCGTCAGCCGGATTTGACTAGTTTGGAACTGCACAAGAATCCGGCATTGCGACCTTTGAGTCTCAACCGTGGTGCGCCTTTGAGCCGACCACTGTTGGTTTCCTCCCACTTGACTTCCGGATAACAGCAGCTAGTGTAAGTTTGCAATAGGTGACAGCCGCGGACTTGAATGATTGGCAGTTTTCTATTATATAGACCGGCTTACATTCAACTGCTATGCCAGAAAAACTGGCGCGGGGGCCAACTGTTGCCCTCTGCACATTTTGATAATTGTATAACTGTTGAAGACGAACAAGGCCATATCACAGTCCATAGTCAATTAGTTAGACTAGGGGCCGTCGCCCAAGGCAAATTTTTTATTAGCTACTGGCATTCGGAAGTAGTTGGGGTTGGGATCAGGCAGGTTTCCATTGGAAGGCGCACCACTGACGAGACCCAGAAGGTCAAAACACAGGCGGCTGATGCATTTTAAGTCTAGCCAAAGCCAGAGGACTAAGCTTGGATAGTAATGAACATTATTTAATCGTACAAAGCCTAACATTTATTAGTAATTCTTACACTGAAAGCTTTTCAACCTCCACTTGGAATCGTACACACCAAATTCCTATGACGAGAGCTTGTTTCGGCTAAGTGTGCATAGCGCAAACTACAGCGTCGCATCGCATTGCCTGGGACGTGCGTCGAAGTACATCCAGCATTAGGTTTTTCATGCAGTCGCGAACCGGAATTAAGTGCAGCTTGGCTTGCTAACAACATTGATACAGTTAAATAAGGAAAAAATAAAGAACGTTCCAAGAACAAGAAACATATTAAAGCGGTAATGGTGGAATATAAACTGAAAATTTCAAGGATTATGTAAAAGCAAGATGAGTGATAATAATGAAAATTAACCTCCAAAAAGAAAAAACAAATAATTCAAAAACAAATGCTAACACTGCACTGATACATAGGAAAAAGAAATTAAATGTAATAAAATAGTTGAAATGAAGTATTGACATAACAGGAAGTTAGATGCAAGGAACCAGTAGAACCATAATGACACGTGCGATTACTCAACATCTAGAGCCATTTAACCACAAAATAATATATGCAAAACGTAAAAATTACTAAGAAAAATCTCTCATCTACCTTGTTTTACACGCACAATAATTCCCAGATTGGTTTTAACTAGTACGGATTTGCAGCAACCAAATAAAACCAGCATGGGGACAAGGCGGCTTACCATAGTGTCTAACAGATGTTGTCCATTAATGTAAGCTGTATCAAACTCGTCCATTTTGTTTGACCTGTTTTCTATATTATACTTTCTTTTTCCCATGGTAATACCGTTTGCGCAATGGTAATAACAGTCACACATAAAAGCACTTCAACGACAAGATTTACGTGATCTATCGGAGAAAAAGTAGAACCGAATTTCCATCATTATTATTATGTGCACTCCCTGTTTCACAAGCATTTCTGTGTAGTGGCACGGCACTATCTAACGAATTGAGAACAAACTCTATCCCTCAACTTAATTAAAATCTTAAGCAAAGCCACAGGTCTTTTTACATAAGCCAATAACTGGTATCACATCCTTCGAAATTATCAATGGCATCATTTTAGGATACAGCCTGATCTGGTACATTTTGCAGCGGCAACCATCAGCTTTGGAAAGCCTTACGCAAAGCTAAATTCAGATTCATGACTGCAAGCAAACGCTGAAAATTTCCATCCTTACCATGGATTTAAAAAGCCTAAAACCCTTGTTTAATATTGGCAACTTTAAATTTGTTTTAACAACCACTAATTCTGAAATGCTTTCATTTCCTCTATATCTAGTTATAACAGCCACCGGAACGCGTACAACGCCAAGCAGGACTGCCCCAGGTAATTCGATGAAACCCACCACTGGAGGTGGCTGTTATTTGCTTCCATTTTTTATAATCCATAAAACGATTAGCTGTATAGGTAAGTTCCGTCGTCATCAAAAATCCTATTCTGCAATCGTGGAAACAAATGGCATGAACCAGACGACGGAAGACGACGGCAGTATTCATTGGAAAATTGCAGCAAAGATACCTCATAAGAAATTTGAGCCCCGTGCTTCCCTGCTCTATATTATCCAAACTGTTTTATTGCCTGTCGGTCACTAAACATTTTTTCCAACCCTATCTGTTGCGGGTGCTTTAACTGCTTTGTCTTACGGTAAATTGTCTACGGCGCTGATTGACTAGGTGAAGCTACTCAGAAATTTTTTCTTTGGGAAACGTAAATTTACGCTTCCATTTAATTTAGAATCAGAAACCTAGTGTTCCTGATTTTGTATTATGCGACTACAGTTTCTTCGTTTAGATTTCTTTAACTCGCCTTTGGGCGTATGTCTTACAATTTTCTGGGTTATCTAACTGAGATTTTACCCACGCGAATAACATAATATTCGGTTCACTTTCTTTAAAAGTTGCTTCTGTTAAGCATAAGAACAGCGCTACGTATTTACTGAATAGGAAGAACTCGTTTTCCAACTACGTTCTTTAGGTTTAGCATCCACATTTTATGTAAACTGTCAGGCCAAATGTTTCTAACACTGCTTGTACATCAGTCAGTTAGTGACCAATTCCAGTTGTCTGCTACCTCATTTCTTTTTTCATATTAGAAATATGACTTATTGAGTAGGTTGTAGCTCTCTGTTTGTGGAAAAAACATTTTTGCGCCAAGTTTTGCGGTTTGGATTTGTCGGTTTATCAGTATGACCGTATTTGTCAAAAGAATTTTATTACCTACATTAGCCATGTTATAATCGATGAGACTGTCTTCCTTTGTTCTATCTAACCTATTTATATGCGCTATTCTAAACAAAAAGGTAAAAAAAGCACTGCGATTATGCCTGGCGTATAGTTTGCTGTGGTATCTGGAAATCTGTAAAACCATCACGTTTGAGCAGCTGACAGCGGTCAGGTACGACGAATTTACTAATTGCACACAGTAGTTGTATCAAGTCAGCTGACGCTGGAGAAGGACTTGTTGTGATCTACCTTTACTTATTGAAAGCTTTCCATCGTCTGGACCATCAGATACTACTCTCTAAGCTCCAGCAATACGGGATCGCGGAGGCACTTGTAAGCTGGATTGACAACTTTCTACTTTACCGGAAATTAGAGCTCGGAGTTTGAGCTCTATATCGGACCCCATACAAGTAGAGTGTGGTGTGCAACAAGGCTCATTGCTAGTTCCACGTTTGTTTTTGGTGTTTATTCATGACCTAGCACAGGGAGTCGATTCAAACTTCCTAATGTTTGCCGACTATATTAAGATCTGGCGCATGATCCAGGCGAACGCCGACCAGCATCTGCTTCAGGGTGACCTAGATACGGTGTATCGTTAGTCAAACCAAAACTTACTGCATTTTACCTCAGTAAATGCTAGGTACTTTCCACCTGACATCAGAGTAGCTACACACACCGGCTCGGAACAAACGTACTGAAACAATCAGCTGTCGAACGTGACTTGGGTGTACAGGTTCAAAAGGACTGGGTTTGCTTCAGACCATTCAAAAAGGCCTCAAAAATTCGGATCTAATACGCCGACTGTTGCGACGGGCGTCTGGACAAATGAGCAGCTCCATATTTTCATAAAAACGCGGTGCGTGTGTTCGCCTCATGTAGAATACCCTATTCCAGCCTGGCTTTCATGGCTGAAACACGACCTTAATGCACTGGAGCAGCCACTACATCGGGCATCTAAGCAAGTAATTGGAATGCGCGATCTTTCACACGAGGAATGGCTGCAAGGATTGGGGGTATTCAGTGGAAGCAATCGCATACTAGGAGGTGACCTGATTATGGCATATTTGATTCCAAGGACTCACATCATGTGTGATGCCATTTACTGCGGCTTAGCACAAATACAAACCTGAGGGTCTGTACAATATAGCCGCTAGGAATGCCGCAGAAATTGCTTTTCCATTCGTGTCTGTCACCCGTAGAATGCTCTCCCAGAATCTGTCTTCTCCGCACCGACGTTAAAAGTATATAAAGATGGTTGGGTGACGCACTAATCCACTTACACTTGATCACATAGCACTACGTCTCAATCCTACGCCTAAAGTTTACCGTGGAGTTATTGATGTTAACTGTGGGTGCTGTGAATCTAAGTGGATTGCAGGACTACGGAGGAGCAAACGATAAGTCCTCCTTTTCCTATTTAATTAACTAACTGTTTTGCTATCACTACTAACACTATTGATATTTCGATATGCCAACCGATTGTTTAACGGGACTTTTAAAGCGATGCTTCTTAGCTCATATAAATTCCATGTTCATTGTTCATTGTACAGTAATCGGTAACATGGGACAATAGTTTACCAAGTTTAGCAGTTATCTTGCTGTCACATAATAGCTATCATGAGTTGATGTATTGCGTTCTTAAAGTGATTGTTGTGGGCTTATATTTATTCTCCTTACAAAGTTGTCTGTAGGTTTACTTTTCTATGTTTTACCTAGCCGTTCTTATATTGTAATCAACAGTTTAATCGTCATTTATAAGTTTTTGTGTATTTTCTCTTGTTATTTAAATTCACATAGAAATGCATAGTTCCATTGTAATGGTAATGATCCTTGCGAATTCTCTTGATGATAGCGCCTCCCTGTGGTGAATTGACGGATAGATAATGTAGAAAATTCACTTGTTTGTGTCGTGTCGTGTGATTGATTTTTGAAGTAATTTGCTTGGAGCAAGCTATGTAGGTTGTGTGATCATTGATGCTACATGTCTCTAAGACAGCAGAAAATGCCGACCGGCTGTTTGGATAGCACAAATGTTTCAATCATGCTTAGTAAAAAATTACTGTTTATCGCAAAGTATGTTTTAATAATAATAAGAATTATACGTGATAATACGCTGCAAAATCGAAGATTTCTTTTTTCCATGCGGTGCTATCACTGATCCGGCCACAACAATTATTATATCGCCTCTCTCTTGTTTTAGCTACAAAAACTGTGATCAAATTCACAATCACGTTTCTCGTTGTTGTCTTCATCTGTTAGTTACTGGATCCTTTTTATTAAACGAGATGAACCATTGAATTTGTAATTCGAGAGACGTTACTTTGCACCCCGCTTTGCCTGACGCTCAATTTGGTAACAAATTTACATTTCCTGTGTGCAAGTTTGCTAGCTTCTCTGAAAGACAAATAAACGGTTGCACTTCCTTTTTTTCGCTTTTGATAAGACAAGACTTGTGCCAAAAATCGATGGGGTATAAAAGTGTAGTTTAGAAACTCGGTTCTGTAGTCGCTACCCGCTTTACGAGTTTTGTAATTTACACCAGGATGCTCATCAACGTATTGGTGTCGCAAAACTACTAGACAGGAAGTAATTCGGATGTTATAAGCCCGATTTATTCAAAGAATATTGGTGAACTATAAGTGAATATTTTAAAGGCTTAGAAAACTAGCCAGTGATTGATGAAGTACATATTTATATAGCCTCATAACGATGTTAAACTTGCGTTTTTGGTTCAATAGTGTCAATCTGTATTAGGGCTCTATACGTTTCTAATCGATAATTGCTTGTCTAAGCGCCATCAGCGGTAATTTTACGCTATTTAATACTCAAGCATAAGTGTTTAAATACATCAACTCACAAAATAGTTAGTTACAATTTGCAGCTGATAGCTAAACATTTGGCTGGATTTTCAAAAATTAAGTGGAGAATGTCCGACGAAATGAAATGAAAACTATGCTTAATTGTAACCAGAATTTAAAATGAAGATGTCGACTCCATTCCGTCCGACATCAGAAGCCGTATAAGACCGATATTACGGATCCGATACGTAGACGACAGATTTGTCATCATGAAGCGAGATTCCATACAAAATACACGTTACCTAATTAACAGCAGATTAGAACTAGCAATTATGCCACCTAAATAGTAAGCCCCGAAATACTATTCTTGGATTAAATGGTTCACAGTAAAATAAAAGTAAATTCAAGCTTGCGTAGCTCAAACTAAGGCACAAATCGACCACAGAATCTATTCATCAAACTGCAGCAATCGAGGTATGCAAGACTTTTTCGCACAAGGTGAAACACTGCAGCGCGGCAGAATTGAGGAAGAAGGTGGAGAACCATATATACCTGGTATTTAAAAACAGAGTGCATGTAAGTATTGTGATTTAAAGAGCCTTGATCAGAATAGTGCTATCACAACGTAAATAAAGGAACAACGCCCCTTAAGTTAAGAAACTCTGAGCTAATAATATGATTGCTATGGGAACATCGAATCTTAAAAGCATATTAAACTGAATGTAAATGGAGAGGAATACTTCCAACACCGAAAGATAAAGTGAAACAAGGCAGCCAGAGTTATTTCCTATAGAAGATAGACTGAAAAGAATAAGACACAAACTTCATCGGTCAAAAGATAACGGCTTTCACTGCGGATAATCGAACACCACATGGATATTGGATGAGACCCACGTTTACTAATCTCTATAAAAAAGATAAATAGGTCATTAAATCTTCTTAGGGGACGTGAAGAGCCTAGCACATGAACATTCGAGGCGAACTAGAGAAAGCATGGATAGGTGACATTCAACAGCTAATTCTGTCAACTGACGCATTGAATTAGATGCTTGTTACTCAGCACTACCTATGAAAATGATCAACTTATCTACAGAAACCTAACGCAACAAAACGCCAGACTTGCAATTCGGTTGACGATGTCAACTGCGGATGCAGGCGCGTCAACTACAGGAGAAAGAAATTTACGTAGTCATCAGAACATCCAATTTAGCAAGTATTATGGACGACTGTTCCATCAAGTAGATAGATCACTCTCACACGCACTAATTCTTTTTACCATGCCGCTTCACTTCGCTAGATATTAGCGCGCTGTTGATGTTAATGGAGTGGTGGATAAACGCTTGCAGCAAAACCACCGCGTTCGATGAAACTTCGGTCACCAAATTGAAACGGTGGTGATACGGTCCACCTTCAAACACCCATGCTTTTGGTTAGTATTTGCAACCCACAATCGTTAGTATTTATCGGACTAAGAGTGTCCTTGCTTCCGCTGAGTTGAGTCGACAGTAAATTCGTATGCATGTCGCTATATACTGAAAACATTGTCCATTGAACTGCTTGTGTCTATATGATCGTGTTGTTACATGTTCCCTACTCTACTACTTCGGATTCAACAAATTGGCATCGCGCGCCGCAGTTTCGCTGCATACTTCTGCCCCTGCTCAGTTCTGGAACGTTACCAAAAATATCCTAAATGTAGTTTGTTTCCAAGCTTGGAAAAGCAGATTTCTGTATTGTCATTTTAATCCATCTGTGACAAAGAAAACAAAGAAGACTAAAAGTTCTGTGATTGCACCTGAGTTCAAATGTCGCCGAATCTCAGTTTTCCGGCGATGCCCATCTTAAATAACGTCTTAGCAATGTTGGATAAGCATTGGTTAGTTCTCTTGAACTCATACGCAATCAGCGGAAGTATTTGTAGTTGACTTATGCAACTGGTGAAACCTTGGTTTATTCAATCTCTTTCCTTGTACGTTTTGTTACCAATTAAAAAAATGACGATGTCCTAAAAAAGAGAATTGAAGAAAATATGCAGTCATAAAACTGTTATTGGTTCTGTCGGATGCTCGGTTTAAGAAGCTATTAATTGTGGATACGGATAGGGTCTAATGGAGTACGGCTTGCAATTTAACTCGCTCGAGGTTTGCAGTCAATGAACAAAAGATTTTACATTCCAAAGCTGTCGCCACCGAAATAGATTGACTAGATTCATCCATTTCTCTAAAGATATGCGCAGATAAAACAGTTTTGGTTCGTTTAAATACTGAACACAATGCAATCAGTAGATGGTGAATTGAAAATAAATTGATTCGTTGGATTTGTGAGATATGGGGTCATTTTGGCCGACCTTGTCTGTCTCGTGTTATTGAACGCCTTGAAGTGGTTACAGCTGTTACTGCGGCTACTATAGCCAATGGTGAACATTTCATATTTATAGTTAGACACATTTGACACTCCACCCCTTTGCGCACTCATGAAATAACACTATCCATATCCGACGTTCGATGTGTGTTCCACTAAATACGAAGAATACAAATCGTCCAGATATGGAGCCTAATTTAGTGTCACCATATATGGTAGCGCTGTATGTTTTACAAACAGCATGGTACGTATTTGATCGTGCGCCCTTCCACTTGCAAATTTATCAGCGATTCAAATGGTTATTTTGAAAGATTAGAAGAGCATTGTCAGCTAAGTTTTAATAGAGCCGATAAGGTGTCCGAATATATTCAATAACATTACAATTCCAAAGAAGGGTGGATGTATTCGATTATGTGCTGAAAACATGTAAATAGTAAGTATAGTATTGTCCATTAATTCCTAGTGATTCTATCAATGAGTTGTTGGTTAGACTTTAAGAGCCTAGGTTTCCTCATATCTTGCTCTTTAATTGTATATTTACACACGCACCTGGCTCCAGACTCCGGACACTTGACAGGTTTCTTCGTACATGTTGGATTTTATAAGTACACATTCTGAACTTTGGCCTCATCAGTGCGATAGCTGTTTGGCAGACTTTCATTGCGCTCTTCTTATCTGACATCAAAGGATGTGTCTTGCAAATACACAAGATTTCTATGATTGATTTTGGTCCAGTTGAACTAGAAAACCCATAAGAACATATTTCAGAGACTAAGTGACCTAAATCTTTGCCTGAATGCAGAAAACGCAAGTTCACTTTCATGGAATGGGAGGTTGTTGAGCGTACGATATCCACTTCCGGTATACGGATTATTGAACAAGATTAGAACAATGTAAACATGTGTTCAAATGAAGCTTTGGATGTTGATTTAGGCTCAATTCTGTATTAATGTCATATCAGTTAAGAGAAGGTAATAGCAAATGCCTAATGAAATCTGTCGACTAAGTAAAGAAGTTACTCCGCTGCACAATCGCGGAAAATTTGCGTGCATCAAAGCATGTGAGAAATGGTATTTCTACAAATCTGGGCGTCGATATTACTTGAGCACAATGCATCCTACAAACATAATCCTAACTGACACTGGACACAAGCGGCAAAAGCCGGTGCGATTAACCGTTTATTACTCTAGTCTACAAAACTACGATTATGGAAATAAATGTATTCCAGAATTTTGGAACACCTTTGCGCACTCACTTGCTAAGGCAAAGCTTTAAAAAGAAGGGGCACGTCAATAGTTTGAAAAGATAAAGATAATATCCCAACTCTCAAATGGACGCCTACGGCCACAAAACTTCACCGGGTAAGAGTGAACAACGACCATGATATAGTGCTAACAATTATTCGTCAATACTTGGCTACACTTGGCCAAAATGCGCGAAAAGTCAACCCGAGTTACTCCCATTTCATAAACTCTGGCACGAGTTGACTTCTGTAAACAATTGTATTGTGAGAAGTGCACAGTTTGTTATACCTGTAACACTTACTCCGGCAGTGCTTGAATGCGCCCCTGGAGGCCACCCAGGCATTGAGCAAACCAAATCTCACGTACGCCAATAATACTGGTGGCCGAAGTTGAATGCCAGAATTCAAACCATGGTTCGGAATTGCTAAACCCGACAGCAATCGGCCAAAGTGTAATGCCGTTGGACTCTCAAACACCGCTTGTCAAGTATTCAATAAAGTCATAGGCGAAGATTGCTATTGATATCATGGGTGCATTCACCAGGGCCCCTCAACCGAAAAGTAATGTGCCAGCTCCTCCCTTATTCTAAAACAAATGTAAGGAGCATGCTTTGTGTGAGCATGTCACTACACCCGCCAGTATTAATTGACTTCGCTGCTTGTTTCCCAAGCTTTTGTTACCGTAAACGATAATCACTAAAATGGGCCTCAGATTTGACGTAATGACTACATTTAGTACCTAAAGCGCAATGGTATCAGACACTCAAGAACATTATGGCATAATCCTGCCTCTAATTGTCTAATGGAACGTAGCAACCGACTTTACAAGATTCTTTACAAATTCTTTAGGTTGCGGGCGCAACTTGGGTCGATGGGTTGGTGCCTTATTAGAGATTTTAAGCGCCATCAGTCTTTTCCGTCTGCCCAATCATATAAAACTGTACACCCTCTGTATGAACATTGTTCTTCACATACTTACCTTAGTTGCAATATTTCCCGAACTCATTCTTCCATTGTCTGACTGTTGCCTTATTCCCGCCAGCGGATTATCACCACTGTTTGTGCTGCGTTCTATCCCGTCTGCCTTTCTACGGTGTCCCGTTTCTCTGTGTACCTATCACCAATTCAAGTACTTTCGGCTCCCAGTGACTGTAACAACACCCACTCACTTGTGCGCCCATGCATTTGTGTGCTTGGGTTATTTGACAGTCGAAGCGAACTTGCTTTGAGCAGACTTGAGCCCCATTGGTGGGTGCTCACATGTACGACTTCGTTAACTTGCATGGAATCTCTGCACAGCTGTACTTTGATCACTACCCTATGCTGAGATCACTTGAGATATCTTGTTTCACAGATCGTCCTGAGGATAGGGCCCAGTGATAGTGTATGTACTGAAGTGCCGGTTGAGGAATTTGAGTTGTGGAGTCGTTAAGGTATTGCCTTTTACATGCTCCTTTTGTTCAACAGCACAGTTATCTCGATTTTTAATTTCAGTTTTTATTGTATTTCTGGTGGAACATTCGTTGCTTAATGCTCATGAGCTCTTGATGCCTGTGTTAACAACCACACCCAACAATACAACCTGGAATACCCTGTTCGTGTTTATGCTCGAAATAACAATGCGAACTCAGTTAAATGCAGTCATCACACCAGAAACAAGCACCGACCAAGCAGAATATGAACGTAGAGTTGCAAACCAATCTGAATACAGAAGAAGTGGGAAAACCTACGCTAGGGGACACAAGTTAGTGTGGGGCTACCTATTTGCCCTATGGAGACAGGACATGCGGAGTATCGATATGTATAGAATCATTTTCCAACCCAGTGACCTTCAAACTGAGAGATGGAACGACAACCAAGACTTGGCTGTTGTTACTTTTCTGTACACTTATAGAGCTACACTGATTCACTGCTAAATTAGAAATGAACTGTTTATTTCCTTTTGCAGATTAGTAATCTATATCAGCGTGTCATTTCTGTAGCTTTGCCACGATCTAAATGCACGCAACACAAAGTGTTACTCTTATTAAAATGAAGTTTGTATAATACTTTCTAACTGTCACGTTACGTTAAGCATTTGAAAACTTTTGTTCAATCAATAGTTACTCCCTGTTTTCCAGTATGAACTCCTCAACGTATATTTCTGTACCAAGCCTGATGATGAATAAATCGAAAACAATTGTTCGCTTTAAGCGTAAAGCTGACGTTTCTTCTTGCATTATATAATACAAAGTGTTACCCTTATTAAAATGAAGAGTTTATATAAAGCTTTCTAACGCAATACCAACAATCATTGTTTGAACAACCACTGTTACATTTCAATAAGTCTTTACTGTCCCATGTCTGCGTTGTGTTTTTACTTGTCTGTCAGCATATACTGAGCTCGTAGATATTCCCTTACCTACCGACATCCTACGTACATCCATTTCACGAATAAGGGTGATGCCAGTTAGTTTGAGTGGTCAATTTACCGCTTTCAAATGTGTCCAAAGATGAGACATTGTTCTGTGGATCCGTTAGGAATGCAAGAATTTCGGACGCGCCATTCAGCTGCAGCCCTCGCAATGGACCTCAGTTCTGACGATCACATCAGGCATCAGTTTATGACTACCAGATACTAGTAGGTGACAAAGGACATCTGATCGTCATTAACGGAGACAAAACTGACACTGACGGACAAAAGTTTTTATCTCTGCAGTTGACTTCAAATGCATATAATACTGAAATGTGCATAGCATATCTACCTGCTTATTTTAGCTGAGCGGTTTAGTGCGAACGTTTCGTCACTAATCGTGGTAGCATTCCCAGTACGTAACTTGTTGGCATCAAGCAATCTTTAAGCAGTGCAATAGACGAAGACCATCAACTATGACTCAGTTCTTTGTACATATTTACAACGTTCGCATCCAGGGTTCGTTTAGATTGGTTTTCTCTATGGACCCGCTGTAAACACCAGGGAACTCCGTGTGCTGGTCTTTAGGTTGCTGAAGCGTGGGGTGGATGTTTACAAGTTTATTGGTGAGATGGTTAGCTTAATTACAGAGCATGGCTACAAAGGCTATTCTCTTAGCTGTTCAGCTGTTGTACAGTGTCGGTGCAAGCTATGGCTCTCAATCCGTCTTCGCAATTTTTCTATGTTGTTCTTGTGTAGAACGAAGACAAATATTTAGGACAATGCGCGGGGGAAGGCGAAACGCCGTTTACAAAATGCACACATATCATCCACTTCCTAAAGTTCAAAAGCAATAATCAAAAATGCGAAAATATAAAGCGAATACAAACTTCATCCCGTGCGTTAAAAACAAAATGAGGAACTTCGAATGCAAGACGGAAGAAGGATGCACATTAAACCACTTGAAATCGTGTAAACGATTATTAACTATTTCATGCAACCGAAATAAGGCATATTCGAAAAGTCATGCTGCTTATTTGTAGACCACGCAGTTGTGTTCATTTAAAAATATTAAACTGTAATTGTGGTAGGTAAAAGACCAATTTACGGAAGCATGATTGCGCGCCGCAACCGTGCGTACAATGAGCTGGATCCAGAAAACAGCTATAGAGTTGGAAACAAATTTGAATATCCTACGATCTGGGAAAACCTACCCTACGGAGACATACGTTTGTGTGGGGTAAATTGTTTCCCGGACGGCGACAGGAAAATCAGATCACCGATATGTATAGGATCGTTTCTCAACCCTGTAAACTGACAGATGAAATAACATTGAATACCAGGCGGTTGCATACCGCACTTTCACAACTAATGCCAAAGCATGTGATTATTTTGTGGCACACGGTATGAAAAAATGAATTCTGGCGAAATAGGAACGGATGAATCATCCTTTGCCCCGGTTTCCTGTAATATGCAACGTTAATTTATTCCATTTGTCCTACAAACATTCCGGGGCCGTTTTAGGATATTCTTATAGGCATTCAAACAGAAAAGAGGACAATGTGGTGTCCATGTTCATGCACTTATTACATTGGATTGTTTTAATAATTAGCCACCGTTAAGATTCAGTTCGCAAAAGGCTGTCCATGTTTCTCAGTGGCTGCGTCGACCGTACTTTCGTATATATGTCGCCCATCCTGTAAGACACTATCATTCATTTTAATGTGGGGAGTGAATCGTCCGCTTACGACTTCGTTTCGCTGCCTCTGCCGACACAACACCTGGAAACTGGATTCTATTTTGTTTTGGTGTCTAGCTATTTCACTATGCCACGAGAAGCTGCAGTTTCCGTGTTATTCGTGAAACAATATAGCTGCGAATCTACAGACGTCGAGTAGTTTCATGTCTTCGCATCCACCTCAGAAAACAAGTAAACGGCTAACTATTTTTGCATTCAAAGGAATCGGTATTCTCTTGGATAGATAGCTGATTAAACACACGTCATTTATGATGTGGCTCAAATTTTCCGCAGCTTAAGAGAAGTAACGGAAGAAGTTTTAATCATGCTGTTAGGACTTTGTGATTTCTTTCCTTGTATGAGACTAAACAAAAAGCAATCAAGCGGACAAATTATGAGGCCCTAGTAAAGTCGTCCTGTGGGGCAAACTTAAACAGAGCGTAGAACAATGCACGCATAAAGCTAAGTGAAATTATACAGCATAACATGAGGAAAAAAGAACTTGTCAGGTGATAGTAATTGTTATCCTTATAGTGGAGTTCTCAAACGGATATTTGAAATCAACTTAACTGTGGCTATTATTACTTCTTTAATTGCATCCAGAACAGTATAAGAAATTGCACACTTGCCTTTGAATCATAATGACACATAGCTAGGACAGGGACGCTTTAACTAAATCTGTACTGGATGGATTCATACAAAATGCCTAAAAAGCGGTAAATTGGATTGACGATGATTTAGGTTCGATTAGTTGGATGCATGATTGCATACCGGGGTTGAGCAACTTGAGTGCGGATTGTTCGCCACCAATCGAGGTAGCATATCCAATGCGCAATAGCAAGTTATTTGTTAATGTCTGCCCAACTTCCAGCAATGAGATGCCATAAATAACCTCTTCGTTATTCTGGTTTAAAGCCCCAACTTGAGGAGGAGCACCAGCCACGCGAAACTCAATCATTATGTCGTAGCCAGGCTTATTCTGGTTGCACTAAACTGTCGATGAGTGGAAGGAGCATAGCTTTCGACTACTCATTTTTAGAGCGAAATCGGTCTGGTCGGCGACTTTCCAGACGTGCTCTGAATCAAGGAAAATCGAGGGAGGCTAAGCTTAGAAACCTTTCGGCTAAACACCGCAGCCAGAACCGTTTTTGTCCGCCACGTCTCCCAGTCTCACGAGCATGATGAATGCGATGCAAAGTCAAACGACCAGAAGCAGTGACGCTATATTCATGGGACTGCACTTTAATGGCGTTGTAGCTACTTCTATCTAGAGGCCGCCCAAGTCATAAACCTAAAACGGGTGCGGCATAAGGATAATTAAGTTTATGCTACAAACTGGGCAGATGGCAACTACGCTAATGGAACGCTGGAATTCACTTCGGAACAGACTGTCAACCGAACTCCGGTCAAAAGCGGCTAACAAAACTGTCGTCCGCTTCAAGCACCTCCATAGCAGCCAAACCAAATAGTGATCTAATCCAAATACCACTGAACCCAAAGCTGAAGGAAGTGCAATCCTGCCCCGGTCTCCATGCATTGTGTAAACTGATTTGTCAGAGTTGCTAATCACAAAGAAATAAACCCCACTCCAATCGACTTGCTGAAAATGCCAAAAAATTGGTCAGCAGCAGACCATAAAATGGTCGGCACAAGTGCCTCGGATTGTGGCAGATAACCGAAAATTTTACTGCATGTAGGCGAATGCCCAGGGACTCCTCTGCGAAATCACCGACCTTCGTTTGCGCCAGGCAACAAACGCATAGGCGCTCATCGCCATAACCGTTCATTGATTACAATCAGGATATTTGGATGCCGAGATCGCGATTAACTGTATGTTTGTCTCTGAAACGATCGTCCCAGCCGTGCAAGTGATGATATTCTATACTAGAGTAAATACTTACAATGTGAACCACCGGATGCTCCGGAAATGCGGATCATCAATTCTATATGATGTCGTTTGCGTCTCAGACACAGGGACAACTGCTACGTGGCAGTCGTCTCTCGTTCCCCATCCTGCACTCCAGAGACGGATTCCCACCTAATCTCATCACTGACGAAATGCTTACTCCCAACTTACAGCCACCTTCTTATTTCCGGCGACTTCAACCTGCACGACTAGGAAAGCTCGGCATCCATAAACGAAATATAAAAGGCCGAACTGCAAGAACTTATCACAAGTATCCCGCTTTACAATCACATCAGCTCACCTACGCGGTGCAGAACTGATAGCAAAACATCGATAATTGACCTCCTCCTTATAAATGAGGAACTCATGATCGACAAACTTTTACAGTCACCCCACTATGACTAAGCTTTCATGTCACCATACTTTATCACTACGCGTGTTACGCTGAATATCCTGAGAAACTAGCGGGAGTAACAGGAAATACCACACATTACAACATCCTGAACAACCTCACGTATCTGGCTTTCACGGTCACCAGGCATTCTGGGAAGGATTACAGATGCAAGTGCTTTGGTTTCGATGGTTGTCCGACTGATTCCGCTGTGATTGCCGCTTTCCAAACGCAAGCCTATTTCGCAGATCGGGACAACAAAGGAACGGCTCCAGTCGGTTGGGACAATGTCTTCCACCCACATTTTCAGTAGAAACTCGTGTACATCACAAACAGCAGCAGTGCCTCATAATTAAAACATGGGAGGATGATGATTAGATGGCTTTGCTGCTTCAATCAACTTCAACAGTCTGATCCCACGTTGGACTTCTAAGCAGGAGAGCGGATCCAAAGAGAAAGCCCAGGAAACAGCGCGATCGCTAACTGGGGAGGAGTCTAACAATACCAGTTGAATAAAAAGCCTTTCTTAACGCTCAGGCCAATACTCTAAACGTTTTGACAAGTGCTGTAAACGCCGTCCACTCTCGTCATAAATATTTTCATTAACACCAAGTTTCCTGCTGACCGTTTCCGGTGTCAGACAATAGCATAACACAAGTACCATAATCCAAAACATTTTGGCAAATACAGCTGACAAAGTAGGTGAAGGCAATTCAATGACGGATAGAACTCAGGCTAGTATTATTCAGTTTGCAGCGATGAGACTGTCAGCGTATACTTCGATGGTAGTGAACTACGTACAGTACTGCAGGCATAACCATTTTTGCTAGTCAGGTACTAATTCCTCGTTCTGGTGAATGGTGTCTATCTTTACGAGGTGAAATTTGACGAACACTAGTACTGGCTAGATCCTCAATTGTTATTCGTCCAATATACTCTTTCAGCGATAATTGGCATCACTAGGAGGACCAAGCCATTTCAATCTCATTTCAAATCATCACACTGTTATTTATTCTTCTGTACTGCAGTGCAATAACCCCTAGTACTTCATTTTCGCACTGAGGAGTAAAACACCACACCCTCTTCATTAGGGAGTTCACAGTACCCCCACTTATAATTGCAACATCGTGTACTTGTGGCAAGATCCATCTTTATTCACTTTTTGCTCTGGTAGTTTTGAGATAAATTTCCTACATCTTTATGTAGAATACTGCAGTAAAAATTGGTGACCGCATATTTTATATTCGTTTTCATAACCAGGTCACATGAAGAAATTGAGTCCGTCCTTATTACTTTATTGTGTGTTACGGACTGGTAAATTCTCATGACCTTTTTCGTCGAGATAGTGATTACTTATGCAACCTGAGTAGAACGCATCGTGGCTCCAAGTTACACATATTTCTCTCATCACAACGCACACTAAAACGCATATCAAACCGACTCATGTATGCGGTGAGCCTTTGTGAGTGTGAATCACTGCTAATTGCTATTGCAACATCTGACATATATGATGTTTACACCAACGTAGTCAAATAGCTGAGTGAATAACAGATTCCTAACATTCCCACTCTCTAACCCTGTAGATCATAACCACTTGGTTATCTGTACAGAGAGAAACGCACAGAGCAAGGTCTGCTGCCAATTTAACAAACGGAGTTCGTGTAATACGACGGCTAAACTACAACTGCACTCATCACGAGCCTTATGGCAATGGATACAACTAGCGTCAGAAATGAGGTTCAAGCCTCGTACTCCCATTAGTATCAAGCTCCTTGTTTTCGGTGTATAACAAACACTTGGCTGTCAACCGAAACTACTCTGAATTATAGTTGACACTTCAACAAGTGACGTTACAAACCGAGATGCCATACGCAGGATGTTGGAGAAAATTATTTTCTGCATATGCACCTTTTTCGCATTTATTTCCTGGAAATTGCCTACCCGATAACAGCATCCCTGAATGACTGGAATTAGTGTAAGCGTAACAGCCATAAGTGGAATCCATAAGCATGCCAGAATGAATTGGTAGGAGCTGTTGCTGCTACGTGCACAACTCCCAGTGAATTATACAAAATAGGACTTACAAAACGTCACTACACAATTAAACTTGCAAAAATGAGTACCGAGAATTGATTTTCAGATTGAATCTGTAATGTGTTTTACATTCCACAATTCGCATTCGAGCATATTGCTTCATTTTGCTTGTGCTCACAAACACAAAGCGGAGGCACCCAGTTAACTTAATCTTTGATGCGCCCTCTTCTTAAACTTCGTTTGTGTGGTTAAAATTATCGCCACACTTATGATGGCTAAGAAGAATTGAAGCAGGCGAAATAGGTTATTTGACTGTGGCATCCAAATATTAACTGCCATGTCAGGGATATTGAAAACGCCAATTAAGCAGCCAGCTGCCTGCCAATACCAAACCTCTGCACATAGGTTAGTTTGTTTATTGCAGGTGGGATAGCGCATACAGAATCTCACCGCAGTGAGCATGGTTTATGGTTTTGGAGACGGGTGGCGCGGGCTAGTGACTATATCAATTTAGCTTGGTTGACCGCATCCGGTTCCTGATTTTACTGCCACCACGGACACAAAAGGACAGGTATAGGACGCCTGCGCCTTCAGAGGGACCACTGTGACTAGCACCAGACTACCCACAGCTCCAAACACAATATGCTTTTAGACCCGGATGTGTAAGACCGGGGGTATGTGGATTGGAGCCAAGTAAAATCGCCGGGGCCGGTCCAAAATCGATCAGTTTTCACAGCCACATCCTTCCGTTGGATCGTCGTATGGAACCTTCCTTAGTGGACCTACACAAATCGGTGGCTGGGCCGTAGTTCGCTCCATAATTGATGTAACCATATTTTGAGCCTAGCCAGGCCACAATTACATTGCATCCCGTCCAACAGTGAAAAGATTTTCCTTATCCTGGGGGCCAGTAATCGAGTTTTAGTTTGTTCGACAGGTAGGCACCTTGTCAGCATTTATATCAGGCGCCGTCTCACGAGAAATTGCAAGTAAACAAACATCGAATTTGGAGGAAAGCTAAAAGGCAATCTTGCGAATGAATATGCAGGAGAATAACAGAATTGAACAAGCTAAATAAAGTGGAATAAATTTTATCTAGATTAAAAGGGTCTGTTCGGATCTACTTAGCGGTCGCCAAATAACAGGTGCATTGTCTTCATTAAATAAATAAATTTATATTCCTCGGTGTTTCCAGGTGCAGTCCAACTATGTGGTCTGCTGTATTTGCGGTGGTCAAATTTGCTGTTCAATATAGGGAATTGTAGAGCCTTCATCGTGGCTCCAGATACTTTAGTTTGCATTTTGCGGTTTATCTGTGTCATGAATTTGGGTAGAGGTATTTTGTAACCGAAATTCTCTGTGATTTAAGCAACGCCACTGGCTTGCTTCGATCAAATTTAATGATGAATTGGTTTGATGTATAAAATAACTGGATAGTAAGTACTGCAATATTGCGTGGCGCGTAGCTTTGTTTTTGAATTATGAGTTAAAGTATATATCGCTTGTACAAGCCATGTTAATTTGCGCCAATACATAACAATGTTGTGTCCCGAGTATAGTACTTAAGCGCAGAGGGTGAACGGCCTTATATTTTTGACAGCGGTAGGATACTTCTTAATTGTAGGGCGCGAAAACAAGCAGTAGAGTGCAAAGTGATAACGCTATGCGCACATATTGTCGCATTTCGGCTGGTGTTATTTTAGCATTTTCCGATGGAATCGATAAAGGGAATGACAGTCCCAAATTTGTGGAGCAATTTATTTGCTTTGGTCACTTGTATGCACTGGTAAAATTCATCATGGAGTCGCATATACCTACTCCTGTCCGAATAATAAACATGTGGCGTCATTTTCACTCGAGATCCTAACTATGAACCATCTAACATGCCCTCAGATAAATATCGATTCATCGGTCATTCACCAACTCAAACAACAACTTAGTGGTTTTAATAAGTGTCAGTTGCCATCAGGACAGTTAACCCAGCAGATGGACAATTAGGCTTCCCGTTGAGGATACACATATTGTTGTCATTATTGCAAGCTCTATCATAGTCGTCCTTTCGTTGGTACTCATTTCTAAAGCACGCATTCCGTTTCCCATATATGTATCGTTGTTGGCATGTGTGATCAGCTTTTCGATGCTCCTGTTCTTTCCTTTTGCCATTTAGCTTGCATTCACCTTGCCATTTGGCTTGCCACAGGGCTCAGTGTCTTAAAATGCGTGCTAAAGGCCATATGCTTCCAACGGTCATGGGTTCTATCCGCAGTATAGACCATTACAATTTCAACACTAATGAGCCATAATAGGGCAAAACGCAAAATACTTGGTTGTGCTAAGTAGCGTCTGAGCTTCTTTTATGAAGACCATAATATTTAACAACCAAAAGTCATGCTACCTACTAATAATAATAAATAACTAGCCTGTCCTAATTTCAACTGCCATTGATATAGCATCGTCAGCTCTCAGACTAACCACTGACAGTGACAGTGGCGGTAGATGGTGCTACATCCCAGTTAGTTTGCAATTTATGTAGCCCAGACAAAGTCCCGCATGGCTCAGTGTTTTAGCTGCTCGCTAGTTGTCATCTGCATCTAGCGGTCATGAGTTCGATCTCCGGTAGTGGCCAGAGGGAATGCGCCTCACTGACGAGCCCCAATATGGGCAACGTGTCTGGTGCTATTCCGTCTAGGCTGTGCAATGTAGCGTGTGAACAACTGCGATGATACATTAAAACTTCCGTTCGAAATCACCAGCCAAACAGCCACACTTATATTACTTGCAAGAATATGGAGAGACTAACTGCCCCAATTGGTAGATTTCTTGCTAACAAGTGGACTGCAAAATAAAGCTTAACGTGGATGTTGAAAGAAAGGCTCATGCATAACATGTCAGCTTGCATTTCTTAATAATCTTACGCTCTCTTTAGACTGCGAGATATCATTAGGGGTGAACATCGCAGACATGCAGCAACTGTTTGTTCGTGTACCTCACGATAATCTTATAGAGAAAAACGTTTCTATTGGAATAAGCGACCCACTGTTATCGCGGTTCAAGTCACACCTTTCAAACCCAACACAGGTTGTGAGAAAAAGTGATCAAATTTCGAAGCCTAGACCAGTGATGATTGGTGTATTTCAGGGCAGCCCACTACTCTTTTTATAGTATATTAACGATATATTTGACGCAATAGTATACCGTATCCCATTTGTATTTGCTGATTACGTGCAACTAATCGTCAACTATGATGTCACTGGTACGAACCATAACACGAATGACAGAATAGCTTATTTGGAACCACTTGAACTTTGGTGCATTAAATGGGTTATGGCAGCATCAATCAATAAATGCAGTGCTCCAATGTTCCTTTGTACAATCCCACCTGGCCACATGGTTCTCAGAGGAAAAGCAGTAACGTACAACCTTGCAATAAAAGACTTGGGATTTTACTCTTCTGGTTCACCAAAAGTTTTGCAGCACACGACAGATATAGTTGCTAAAGGTCGTTGAAGCATTGAACTACTATTCAAATCATTCCAAACGCACGATTGCTATACAAGAGAGATACCTGATCGCTTCTAGTATATTGTGCATTGCGGTAACTTAGTACAGGGAAAGGTGATTGCCAGCAAGCTTGGAGGTTGCAGAGATCGTTCACTAAACGTCTGCTTGGATTGTTCTCTCGAATTTCTTACGTGCAACGCTGCAAGGGCTTAAAACTAGACGCGGTGTGGCTCAGACGGATGCAATTAACCATGTGTCTTATTCAATATCATACACAAGCAATTTCTTGCCAGAAGCCTGGATTTTATCTTCAAAGCTGGGCCAAAGTACATCACTCCAAACAGTCACAAATTACTACATCTACAAAGGCCTAAAATTCTGACAACTAAGAACTTTCAAATGAATGTTTACGCAATGATAGGGAACAGGCTTCCGTCCAAGCTGCGACGATGTAAACCCCCTGAAATATTTCAAAACTAAGATCCACACCTTGGTAAAGTTTGACAACTTCACCGAGACAGAATGTGACAGAGGAGTTGACACAAGGAAGTGGTCTAGCAAATATCTGATATGGTATCAATCGCCACCATCTTATCCGTCCGTATTCCACACCTTTGCACCGCTTAACTGTTCGCCTCAAGAAACCATTCTGACCTGTAGCGCAACAATATAGGAAAGTGCCACACTGAGCCCTGCAAAACATAACATATAGATACAGTGAATACATTTTGACGAATACTTCTTAGTCTGCGAACATCATAACCTGTTTATTTAGGAAGAAACGGTTTTCCGTAGTTGTAACTGGTTCTCTTTCATGTCCGGAGGTATCAGCACAAAACTACAGAGTGCTTCCAGGTATCCAACAATATCAATTTTTCCACACTTCTGTTGCCATCGAAACTTCGAGCATGTACCTCATTTCTTGTAACAAATTGAGCAGAAACTGTTTCCAACCATTCAAGTACAAAACTCGACCACACCAACTACAATTCCTTTCCTTATGCCATGGAGATACAAACTGTTCTTCCTTCGTATACCTCTCTTGTTTACATGCGTTTTGTAATGTTAACTAGTTCTTCTAAGTTCACCAGAGCTGCAGCCCAGAAGCGTAGCAATTCTCAGTGCACTGTGCTATCAACTTTTCAATTTGCCAACACAGACAACTGCCGGTTAACTTGGAAAATTTCTTTCAAAACTACCTCGCTTGTCGATGTTCCGAGCAGGCACTCATTACAGGGTTCTCACCGCATAATGTATCAAGAAATGCGTCAACCTTTCTTGGCGGCATTTAAATAAAACGTTGATTCTTTAGCACCTTTGCCGTAATTACATTGCTAGCATCTAGTATTCTATTTTCATTTCACTCCATTCTTGGTCCCGATTGCGTCAACCTCCTGAGGTGGCGGATTTTAGCTACAAACATAACTGATGTACCCATGCGACGCAAGGTACCATTGACCCCCTGACGAGTAATAACGGTCATTATCCGAAAAAGACCGATTGCTGATACGGGCTATATAGGCTAAATATCCCTGTCCGTATACATTTATATTTGCAATTAAGAAGAGCCCATGTTTGAGTATAATCGGTGAGGGCAAATCTGCTTTAAAGCCACAGGTGCGCACAGTCAGAGCAGAGAAGGAATTGAGGATATACCAATTTGAGGCACCAGACCGTTGGAAGCAGATCCCATAGAGACGAATACGTGGTTGGCTGTATAACCATATCAGCACATTTAGAATTATGTGCAATTAATATCAGCGGCATCCAAACCATCCATTTAAATGTGGAAACCAATAAATCAGCCAAGCCAAGCAGTTTTGGAACTTCCATGAATCTAAAGAACTGAAAGACGTATTAGGCAATACAGCAAATTAGGTTGTGCAAAATGACCAGGAAAATCAGTTGGACTGTGCCTCGATCTGTCAAGAAATATACCTCGTTTATAATTATTTGCAGACGTAATTATTAATAAACTAGATTTATGTATTTTCTGGGGATAAACTGGAAGCGAATTTTCTCCTGTTTGGCTAAGTATACTGTCCGCCTCACAATAATTTAGGATAGGAGTACTTCACTAGTACTTCACTTCACATATTGAGTAGAACAATTTGTTGCGAATTAGTTAGTATCATAAGCAAAGCAACATGAATTTGCACTCAAGACAATATCAAACGTTATGCCGGTCGGAATTATCAATGGCATTATTTCTAGACACAATTATCTGACAGATTTTGACGATTGGTAACCATCAGGTTAGAAAAGATCCAGATCGAAGAGGATCCCAGAATCTTGACGGTAAGCAACAGCTGAAAATTGCTATCTCCATCAGTGGCTATGTGAACTCTAACAACTCCCCTTTATATTTGACAACGGAGAAGCTGTTTCCAAAACCACTACTTCTGCAATGCTTTCAATTCCTCTGTATCTAGTTATAACGGAGGTCATCACAACCACTGGGACGGGTGCAATGCCAAGAAATTGATGAAACCCACCGATTGAGGTGAGTGTTAATTGCCTCTATTCTTTTTTGTTAATCATCGAACGATAAGCTGTATAGGAAACTTCCGTCATCAGCAAAAATTCCATTCTGCAATTGTGGAATCAAATGGCATCAACCGCAGGGCAGAAAACGACGGCAGTATTCACTGTGAAACCGCATCAAACAGAACTTATAATAAATTTGCGCCCCGTGCATACCTCTCTATATTTTCCAAATAATTTTATTGACTGTAGGTCACTCAACTTTTTTCCAACCGCATCTGCTGCGCGTGCTTTAACTGCTTTGTCGTATGGTTAATTTTCTATGGTGCTGCTCGACTAGGTGAAGCTACTCAGAACTTTTCTCAATAGGAAATGCAAAGTTACGCTTCCAATGGAATTCAGAATCAAGAAGCTAGCGCTCGTGCGTTTGTATTACACTACTACAGATTCTTCGTTTATATTTCTTCAACTTGCATTTATGTCGTCTTACACTTTTCTGTGCCACCTAACTGAAATTTTACGCATCCGAATAACATAATATTAGATTCACTTTCTCCGTAAGTTTCCTCCATGAAGCAGTATAACAACGCTACATATTTACTGCATAGGAAGAACTCGTTTTCCAACTACTTTCTTAGATTTAGTATCCACATTTTATGCTAAATACCACGCCAAAATTTCTAAATCAACTTATAAATCAGTCAGCTACCTGCCAATTCTTGATGTCTGCTACCTAATTTATTTTTTCCTATTATAAAATGTTATTTCTTGAATACGTTGTAACTCTCTCGTGGAACAAGCATTATGGCGCCAAGTATTGTAGTTTGGATTTGTCGGTTAATCGTTATGACGGTTTTTGCCAATAGAATTTTATTACCCACATCATTCATGTTAGAATCTATGAGACTGGCTTACTTCGATCTAAATAACCTATGTTCCTTTGCGGTAAAAAAGCACTACGCAGATGCCTGGCGTATATATTGTTGTGATATCTAAAAATTTGTAACGTCATCATGTCTGAGCAGCACGGTCTCCGCTGAAAATGGTCATGTACGACGACTTCACTAATCGCACACACTAGTTGGACCGAGTCACCTAACGCTGCAGAAGAACTTGCTGTGATCTACCGTTATTTATCGTAGGCTTTCGATCGCCTCGACCATCAGAAACTACTCCCCAAGCTCTAGCATTACGGGATCGCCGACCCATTATTAAGATGGATTGCCAACTTGCTACTTTAACGAAAATTAGTACTCAGAGTTCGGAGCTCTTTATCGGACCCCATACAAGTAGAGTGTGTTGTGCCGCAAGGCTCAGTTCTGGGTCCACGTTTGTTTTTGGTATTTATCCATGACCTAGCACAGGGAACCGATTCGAATTTCCTAATGTTTGCAGACTATATCAAGATCTCGCCAGGCGAACGCCGACCAGCATCTCCTTCAGGGTGAACTAGGTAGGTGTGTCGTCGGTCAAACCAAAGCTTACAGCGTTTCAACGTCCGTAAATGCAAGGTACTTTCCATCCGACATCAGAGTAGCTACTCATACCGGTCGGAACAAATGTACTGAAATAATCAGATGTCGAACGTGACTTGGGTGTTCAGATTCGAAAGGACTTGGATTGCTCCAGACCATTCAATAAGTCCTCAAAGAGTGGAATCCAACACGCCGGCTGTTGCGACGGACGTCTGGACAAATGAACAGCTCCATATTTCCACAAATATTCCGCGCGTATGTCCGCCCCAGTTCGAATACACAATTCAGGCCTGGCATCTATGGCTGCAACATGACTTTAATGTACTGGAGAAGCAACAACCTAGGGCATCAAAGAACCTAATTGGAATGTGCATTCCTTCATACCAGGTGAAGCTGCAACGATTAGGGTTATTCAGTGAAACCTACCGCAAGCCACAATGCAACCTGATTATGGTATACTTGATTCTGCGAGACTCACATCATGTGTGCCACTATTTACTGCGACTCAGCACCAATACAACCCTGAGGGGCCACACATTGAAACCCGCTGTACAATATAGCCACTTGGAATGCCACAGAAATTGCTTTTCCATTCGTGTCTGTCACCCGTGAAAATCTTTCCAGAATCTGTCTTCTCCGCACCGACATTAAATGTATATAAAGATGGTTGGGTGACGCATGCATCCGCTTACACTTGATCACTTAGCACTGCGTCTCCATCCTACGCCTGAAGTATAAATTGGAGTTATTTGATGTTAACTGTGGATGCTGTGAATCTAAGTGGATTGCAGGACAACGGAGGAGCAAACGATAAGTCCTTATTTTGTTATTTGTTTAAATAACTACTTTACTATCATGACTATCACTACTGTTATTATCGATATGCCAACCGATTCCCTACGAAACTTTTAAAGCAACGCTTCTTAACCTGCATAAATTTAATGTTCATTGTTGATTGTACAATAATGAAAACCTGTTCAAATTTCATTGGCTTGTTTCGGTAATATGCGATAATTTTGCCAAGTTTAGCAATTATCTTGCTGTCACTTTATACGCCTACATGACTAGAATTATTGTGTTCTTACAGTGATTGTTGTGGGCTTATATTTATTGTCCTTTTAAAGTTGTCTATAGGTTTACTTTTCTGTGTTTTACCTAGTAATTCTTCCATGATAATGTGTATTCTCTCTTGTTATTCCAAATTCATCTACATATGCACAGTTTGATTGTAATGGCATTGATCCTTGCGAATTCTCTTGTTGGTAGCGCCTCCCTGTAGTGTATTGACGGATAGATCATTTAGGCAATTCACTTGCTTGCGTCGTTTAATGTGATTGATTTTGGAAGTAAATTGCTTGGAGCAAGCCATGTAGATTTCGAGATCATTGGTGCCACATTTCCCTAAGAGAGCAGAAAATGCAGGCCGGCTGTTTGGATAGCACAAATCACGCTTAGTAGAAAATTGCTGTGTATCGCACAGTATGTTTTAAGAATAACAGGAATTATACGTGATAATACGCTGTAAACTCGAACCTTCTTATTTTCTATGTGTGGCTATCGTTGCTCCGGTTGCAACAATGAGCATATCGCCTCTCTCATGTTTTAGCTGCAAAAGCCAGGATCAAATGCCCAATCACGTTACTCGTTGTTATCTTCATTTGTGAGTTTTTAGGTCCTTTTGATTAAACGAGATAAACCATTAAATGTGTAATTCGAAGACATTACTTTGCACCTCGCGTTTTCTGACGCTCACTTCTGTAACAATTTAACATTTCATGTGTGTAATTTGGTTAGATTCTCTGAAATACAAATAAACGGTATCATTTTCCTTTTTCTCGCTTTTGATAAGGCAGGACTTCTGCAAAAAGCCGAGCGAGGTATAAATGTGTAGTTCAGAAACTCAGTTCTGAATTCGTTACCCGGTTTCCGAGTTCTGTGATTTCCGCCAGGATACTCATCAAGGCTAATGTGAGTTGCATGGTATTGGTGTCGCAAAATTTATAGACAGGGAGCAATCCGGAATTTGTAAGCCCGAGTTAGCCAGATAATATTAGAGAACTATAAGCTAATATTTTCAAGGCATAGAAAAATAGCCAGAGGTTGATGAATTATTTCTTCATTTAGCGTCACAAGAATGCTAAAGTGGAATTTTAGTTTAATAGTGTCAATGCGTATTAGAGCTTTAGACGTTTCTAATCGACAATTGCTTGTCTAAGCGCCATCGGTGATTATTTTGCGTTCTTCATTATTCAAGCATACGCGTTTAAATACGGCAAATTACAAAATAGTTAGTTAAAACTTGTAGTGGATAGCTTAACATTTAGCTGAATTTTCAAATATTAAGTAGAGAATGTCCAACGTAAAGAAATGAAACTATGCTTAATTGTAATCAGAATTTAAGGTGCTTTAATGTCGACTCCATTCCTTCCGGCATCAGAAGCCGTATAAAACCGATTTTACGGATCCGATACGTAGACGACAGATTTGTCATCACGAAGTGGGATTTCATACAAACTACATGTGACCTAATTAACAGCAGATTAGAAGATAGCAATTACACCACCTAACTGGTAAACACTGAAATACTATTCTTGTATTAAGTAGTTTGAAGGAAAAAGACGGTAAATGCAAACTTGCGTACATCAAAATAAGGCACAAACTGACCACAAAAACTATTCCTCAAAATGCAAGAAGCGAGTTTCAATGTGTGGCCCCTCATGGTTGTATTGGTGCTGAGTCGCAGTAAATGGTGGCACACATGATGTGAGTCTCACAGAATCAAGTATAACATAATCAGGTCACCTCATAGTCTGCGATCGCTTCCACTGGATATCCCCAATCGTTGCAGCTTCACCTGGTATGAAGGAGTGCATATTCCAATTAGGTTATTAGATGCTTTACTTTGCTGTTCCTCTAGTGCATTAAGTTCGTGTTTCAGCCGTGGATGCCAGGCTTGAATTGTGTATTCGACATGGGGCGAACATACGCACTGAACATTTGTGGAAAAATGGAGCTGTGTATTTGTCCAGACGCCCGTCGCAACAGCCGGCTTGTTAGATTTCATTATTTGAGGCCTTTTTGGATGGTCTGTAGCAACCCAAGTCCTTTTGAACCTGGACACCCAAGTCACTTACGACAGCTCATTGTTTCAGTACATTTGTTCCGACCGGTGTGAGTAGCTGCTCTAATGTCGGATGGAAAGTACCTTGCGTTTACTGACGTTGAATTGTGGTAAGTTTTGGCTTGAGCAACGATACACCGCATCTAGGTCGATCTGAAGCAGATGCTGGTCGGCGTTCACCTGAATCCTGCGCCGGATGTTGATATCGTCGGCAAACATTAGGAAGATTGAATCGATTGCCTGTGCAAGGTCCAGAATAAACACCAAAACAAACGTGAACCTAGAAGTAAGCATTGGGGCACACCATACTCGACTTGTATGGGGTCCGAAATAGAGCTCCAAACTCTGAGCACTAATTTCCGTTGAAGTAGCAAGTTGGCAATCCATCTTAATAATGGGTCGGCGATCACGTAATGCTATAGCTTGGGGAGTAGTTTCTGATGGTTTAGACGACCAAAAGCTTTCGATAAATAACGGTAGATAACAATAAGTCCTTATGCAGCCTTATATGACTCCGTCCAACTAGTGTGTGCGATTAGTAAAGTCGTCGTACATGACCGCTGTCAGCGGAAACCGTGCTGCTCAGAAGTGATGATGTTACAGATTTCCAGATACCCTAGCAAAATATACGCCAGGTATCTTCGTAGTGCTTGTTGCCCCTCTGTTTAGAAGAACAAATGTACGTAGGTTATATAATCCAAGAAAGCCAGTCTCATCGATGCTAACATGGATAATGTGGGTAATAAAATTCTTTTGGTAAAGCCGTCATACCGATTAACCGACAAATCCAAACTACAATACTTGGCGCCATTAAGAGTGTTCCAAAACGAGAGAGCTACAAATTTTTCAAGAAGTAACGTTCCTAATGGGAAAAAATAAATTAGGTGGCAGATATCCGGAATTAGCAGGTAGCTGACTGATTTATAAATTGAATTAAAAATTTTGGCGTGGCATTTAACATAAGCTGTGGATGCTAAATCTAAAGAATTTATTTGGTATACAGGTTCCTCCTATTCAGGAAATATGTAGCGCTATTGTAATGCTTAAAAGAAGAAACTTACGGAGAAACGGAACCGAATATTGCATTATTCGGATGCGTAAAATTCCGTTAGATAGCACAGTAAAATAAAAGACATGCACTTAAATGCGAGTTGAAGAAATATAAACGAAGATTCTGTAGTCGTATAATACAAATGAACGGACATTATTTTTTTGATTCTGAATTCAAATGGAAGCGTAACTTTGCATTTCCTATTGAGAAAAATTCTGAGTAGCTTCACCTAGTCGAGCAGCGCCATAGAAAATTAACCGTAAGACAAAGCAATTAAAGCGAGCGCAGCAGATGAGGTTGGAAAAAAAAGTTATGTGACCTACAGTCAATAAAATTGTTGGAAAATATAGAGCAGGGAGGTACGGGGAGCAAATTTATTATAAGGTCTGTTTGATCCGATTGCTCAGAGAATACTGCCGTCGTCTTTTGACGTCTGATGGATGCAATTTGATTCCACGATTGTAGAATGGCATTTTTGCTGATGACAGAATTTTCCAATAAAGCATATCGTTCGATGGTTCACAAAAAAGAATAGAGGCAATTCCCACTCACCTCCATTGGTGGTTTTTATCGAACTAGTTGGGGTAGTATTGATTGGCGTTGTACACGTCCCGGTGGTTCTGGTGACCTCCGTCATAACTAGATACAGAAGAATTAAAAGCATTGCAGAAGTAGTGGTTTTGAAAACAGCTTCTCCGTTGTCAAAAATAAACGCGAGTTGTTAGACTTCTCATAGCCACTGATAGAGATGGCATGTTTGAGAGGTTGCTTACCGTCAAGATTCTGAGAACATCTTTGATCAGGATCTTTTATGGTAACCATCGTCAAAATTTTTCAGATAACTGTGCGTCTTGAAATAATGCCATTGATAATTTGGACCAGCACAACATTAGATATTAGCTTGAAGAAAAATGCATGTTGCTTTGCTTATGATAATAATTAATTCGCAACAAATTGTTCTACTCAATATGTTAGCTAGTGAAGTACTCCTATCCCAAATCCTTATGAGGCGGTAAGTATACTTAGCCAAACAGGAGAAAATTCGCTTCCAGTTTATCCCCAGAAAATACATAAATCTAGTTTTTTTAATAATTATGTCTGCAAACAATTAAAAATGGGGTATATTTCGTAACGGATCGAGGCACAGTCCAATTGATTTTCCTGATCATTTTGCACAACATAACCGGCTGTGTTGCCTAATAGGTCTTTCAGTTCTTCAGTTTCATGCAAGTTCCCAGACTGTTTGGCTTGGCTGATTTATTGGTTTCCACATTTAAAGGTATGGTTTGGATGCCGCTGATATTAATTGCACATACTTCTAAATGTGCTGATATGGTTATACAGCCAACCACATAATCGTCTCTATGGGATCTGCTTCCAACGGTCTGGTGCCTCAAACTGGTATATCCTCACTTCCTTCTCTGCTCTGACTGTGCGCACCTGTGGCTTTAAAGCAGATTTGCCCTCACCTATAATATTCAAACATGGGCTCCTTGGAATTGCAAATATCAATGTATACGAATATGGATAGTTAGGCTATATAGGCCGGATCAGCAATCGGTCTTTTTCGGATAATGACCGTTATTACTCGTCAGGGGGTCAATGGTACCTTGCGTCGCATGGGTACATCAGTTATGTTTGTAGCTAAAATCCGCCACCTCAGGAGGTTGACGCAGTCGTGACCAGGAATCGATTAAAATAAACATAGAATACTAGTTGCTAGCAAGATAATTACGGCAAAGGTGCTGAAGAATCAAGCGTTTTATATAAATACCGCCAAGAAAGGTTGACGCATTTCTTGCTCATATTTGCGGTGAGATCCCTTAATGAGTTCCTGCGCGGAATATCGATAAGCGAGGTAGTTTTGAAAGAAATGTTCCAAGATAACGGCCAGTTGACTGTGTACGCAAATTTAAAAGTTGTTAGCGCATTGCACTGAAAAGTACTACTTACCTCTGGGCTGTAGCTCTCGCAAACTTAAAAGAAATAGTTAACATTACAATGAGCGTGTAAAGAAGAGCGGTATAGGAAGGAAGAACAGTTTGTATCCCGATGGCTTATAGAAACGAATTGTAGTTGATGTAGTCGCGTTTTGTACTTGGATGGTTGGAAACAGTTTCTGCACAAGTTGTTACAAGAAATGAGGTACATGCTCTAAGTTTCGATGGCAACAGATGTGTGGAAGAGTTGATATTGATAGATACCTAGAAGCACTCTGTAGTTGCGTGCTTATACCTCCGGATATGAAAGAGAACCAGTTACAAGTACGGAAAACCGTATCTTCCTAAATAAACAGGTTATGATGTTCGCAGACTAAGTAGTATTCGTCAAAATGTATTCACTGTATCTATATGTTATGTTTTGCAGGGCTCAGTGTGGCACTTTCCTATATTGTTGCGCTACAGGTCAGAATGGTTTCTTGAGGCGAACAGTTAAGCGGTGCAAAGGTGTGGATTAAGCACGGATAAGATGGTGGCGATTGATACCATGTCAGATAGTTGCTAGACCGTTTCCGTGTGCCAACTCCTCTGTCACATTCTGTCTCAGCAGCTGGGTGGAGTTTTCAAACTTTACCAAGGTGCGGACCTTAATTATGAAATACTTCAGGTGATTTAATCTTCACAGCTTGGACGGCAGCCTCTTCACTATCTTTGCGTAAACAATCACTTAAACGTTCGTATTGTCTGAATTTTAGGCCTTTGTGGTTTCAGTAAATTGTGACTGTTTCGAATGGTGCACTTTGGCCGAAATTCGAATATAACAACCAGGCTTGTGGCGAGAAATTGCTTGTGTCTTATATCGAATAAGACACATAGTTGCATCCGTCTGAGCCATACCGCGTCTAGTTTTAAGGCCTTGTAGCGCTGTAGGTAAGAGTTTCGAGAGGACAATCCAAGCAGATGTTTAGTGAACGATCTCCGCAACGTCCCTAATTTCTAGCAATTACCTTTCCTTGCACACATTTACATCAATGCGCAGTAGACCAAAAGCGATCAGGTATCTCTCTCGTATAACAATCGTGCATTTTGTATGATTTGAATAGTAGTTCAATGCTTCGACGAGCTCTAACAACTACATTCGCTGCGTGCTTCATAACCTTTGGTGATCCAGAAGAGTAAAAACCCTAAACTTTCCTGCATGGTTGTACGTTACTGCTTTTCCTTTGAGTAGCACGATGCCACAAGTATATTAGAAGAGGTAAAAAGTGGCGGTAAAGTGTGATTGTGGCTTGTCTATTTAGGATCTACAGAGCAACTTCTTAACTTAGTGCGATAACACCGGTTTGGCCGCGTGATAACGTTTCATGGGTTAATTACGCTGTCTTTTAAGAGGTAACAAAACGATGGAATATTTGGGCACCGCAGCCGCCAGGCAGTAGATAAATGTTATTATGCGGCCAAATAGGTGTTATAGCACATGGACAAGCCACACCCTCAAGGTACCGCATTCTGGTTTCTCTCCTCGACTCTTCTTGTGGTAACGAGTACCATGACCGAATTGTGAGGTGTCTGTTCACTAGGATTTCAGAGCCAATTCTACGTAACCTGGTCGTTATTGGTCCCAAGCTTCGGGCTAGCTCCAAAGTGCAACACATCCTGGACTTTACTATGTGCCAACGTCTTCATGATTCCTTTAAGTAACTAACTTGCAGTGCAATGCCCGATTGCTTCAGTTTGCCGAGGCTTCAGCTGTTCTCGGTCAAACCGCAAATTACGCAAGCAGACATTACTTACAACTAGTTCTGCCTTTCCTTGATATGGTAATTGATGGTTTTCCTTTGAAGTGAATGACCTAATAAATTGCTTCCATTTCAGATGATACGAGATATTTTCACGGTATGTATGTAAAAAGCTGTTGAGAATAAACGAAATACCAGAATTCAGTGTATCCTGCCAAAATATTATATATTCACCCTTTCTTAATTTGTGAAAGGAAAAGCACGCATGAATTTTCCAATTTAAGTAAAAAAGCAGAGACGATTTCTATCTGTACAATCCTCTTTTTAATATTAATCACAGCGTATAAACCCACGTATACCCGTGTTCACAACTTCATCGCTTTCCATGTAATTGCCATCTTTCTAAGTAGTTGCGCATCTAACTGCATTATTTTCTTTATGTGAGACTTCCACAGACAAACCGCACAATCTTAGGGAGAGGCTAATGCACAGACATGGCGATGCTGGTCACAAAATCCTTAGAAAATGATCGGAAGTTGTTATACCTTTTTTTGCTAAGCTTTAACTAACAGTTCGATGCTGACGTACCGATATGAGAAATATACACAACCTGCAGTTTTTCCGTTATCTTCTATCAATCGTTCCACATAACATACCATGGATAATATCCCCGAACGCAATGAACGTAGCATGAACATTTCAGACGTTGGCCGTCCTTATGAAAAAAAACAAGTTATCTTATATAGGAATCAAAAGCTACACCGGTAATGTCCATCGTTTTATACCCATGAGCTATACCACTGAATCCCTGCAATAATTCACTGATATTAAGATAGTTGAAAAGCATGAAACATATTTGATACATTAGACCGTTCTATTTGTGCTCAGTTTTACACAAATTCGAGAGATTGGTATTAATGTTCAACGCTTTATCTCATTTATGTTTGAGGTATTCTCGATTGATCAGTAAACCCCGCAATATTACGTTGAACTGTCACCAACGGATAACGTCTGAGGGATACTCCATCTGTGTAGCCAAGTGTGTGGCCATAAATGCTGATGGTTTGATTTTGGTCAAACAGTGATCAGTGTATCCCGAAAAGTTTTGAAGGCACTTTACAGAAGCGTTCCGACACTTTCGTATGAGGAACACTGGAAGTGGCTTCACTGATGCCGTAAAGCATGCCATCGCTCCTAGCGATGTTAGACCGATGGGATATTTAACTAGATTGATTACAGTCTAACAGCAGAGAAGGAAAAAATATTGTTGATCGATCATTCGACTGAGAAATGTACATTCCAACTCCCCATCTACTCATGGACATTAAATAATAATCAGGTGAAAGAGGATGATACTTGACGGTTGCATGTCGACTACAGACATCTCAAGCGACAGAACCAAGAGTACGTTATGCGCCGTTCCATAAACGGTGTCCTGTTCGACAAGTTGGTTAGCCCATATTGTTTTAGCATATTCGACGTTGGTTCCGGCTACTGGCAGGCAGAGAATGTGGAGGTAAATCGGTAAAATTTGTCCTCATCTTGACATGGCCTGTACGATTACCCAAAACTAAACTTTGTGCTACCTAGGGGCCACTGCGATGCCTTTTCACATTATGTGCAACGTATGATATAAGCTGATTCTGCAGAAGTTGCTTCTCATGCTTGGCGGTTAGCTTACATTGGAAAAGAGGGGGTAAGCGTAAAAATAATCTGGCAGAAGTATCGAAGCTTCTGGTCTCATTGTGTCTCAGGTATAAACTATAGTTATGTCACTTATTACGTGAAGAAGTGTTCTATTTACAATTCATTATTTTTGTAGCCTGACATACAAAGGAAACCAATGAGCAGATGCATGTGAAGTCTTATCGGGGAACTTCAAGCAATAAATACTTATTTTAACCAGATTGCCTTCATAATATTGGTGATTAATCAACGCATTTCAACGATAGCCGCCCACCTCAACGCAATAGTATAAGGGGCTTGAACGTTTTAATAAGGCATCCGATTCCAGAAAGCATACAGCGGGCGCAGTGAGTCTCCTTGCGCAGACACCTTGCTGTTGTGCCTGGCTTACACCGTCGGATGCAAATCCAGTTTGGACAGTAATGGGAGTGGCAAGTTGCTTGGAC
>OX104062.1:62241413-62320929 GCA_944474145.2 Dicrocoelium dendriticum | reverse complement strand
GGGGGAGGGGGGGGCGGGGGGGGCGACGGTGGGTGGGGGGGGGGGGGGGGCGAGTGAGGGAGGGGAGTGAGTCACCCGCCGAGCGGGGGAGGACTGGGCGGGGGGGTTGTCAGGGGGGGGGGGGGGATTACACGGATTGGGGCGAGGGGGGGGGGGCGGGTCGGCGGGGGGGGGCGTGGGGGCGCGCCGGGGGGCCGGGGGGGGGCGGGGGGTGGGGGGGGGGGCCAGGGGGGAGATGGTGGCTGGGGGACTCGGAGGGCGGGGGGGCGGGCCGGGAGGGGGGGGCTAGGCACCGGGGGGGGGCTCCGGGCGGGGGGCGGGAGGGGGGTGGCTGACCTAGCGGGGGATCAGGCCAGGGAAGGGCGGTGGGGGGCGTGGGGGGGGCTCAGCCGCCGGGCCGTCAACGGGGGCAGGCCCGGCGGGCCCTGCCTACACGGGGTGGCGCGGTATGAGATGCCCTAAATGGGGGGGGGTGGGGGGCCGGGGGGCTCGAATTCGGTGAATTAGGGGAGCGGCGAATCGGGGGACAGGGGGGGGGGCGGGGTAGGGTGCCAGGCAGGGGACCGGGCGGCCGGCGAGTGCGGGGGACGCCCAACCCGGAGTTGGGCGTGCGGGGCTGGGATTGTGCGGGGGGGGGACTCGCGGGGCGACGCCAGGGGGCTGCGGAACGGGGGGCCTGGGCGACGGTGTGGGCGGGTCGGTTGGGGCCGTAGGCGCGGGGGCAACGGGCCCCGCAACCGAGGCGGGGGGCAGGGTGCCCAGCGGGGGGAGGCGTGGACAGGGTCCCGCGGGCGGGATCAAAAAGCCTCCGGCGGGCCTACTCGCGGGCAGGTTGGGGGGCGCGGTGTGGCGCGGACGTAGGAGGGTTATGGGCGGGCGGGGGGCAGGGTCGGAGATTGAGCCCCGGGACCCAGGCTGGAGGGGGCGGGACCGCCCGGGGGAATGGGGGGACATTGGAACCCGCGAACGGGGGGGCGCCGGGGGCGAGCGGGGGGCCGGGGGCGGTGGGGGCGGGACCGGGGGCGAGGGCGGCAAGCGGACCGGGGGAGGAATGGCGGGTAGGTGTGAGGTGTGGCGGGGACTGGTAGGTTGGCGGATCGGAGTGGGGGGCGGGGGGGGGGGGGGCGGGGGGGGGGCGGGGGGGGGCGGGGGGGGGGGGGGGGGCGGGGGGGGGGGGGGGAGGGGGGGGGGGGGGCGGGGGGGGGGGGGGGGCGCGGGGGGGGGGGCGGGGCGGGGGCGGGCGGGGGGGGGGAGGGGGGGGGGGGGCGGGGGGGGGGGGAGGGGGCGGGGGGGGGGGGGGGGCGGGCGGGGAGGGGGGGGGGAGGGGGGGGCGGGCGGTGGGGGGGGGGGGGGGGGCGGGGGGGGGCGGGGGGGGGGGCGGGGGGGGGGGGGGGGGGGGGCGGGGGGGGGGGGGCGGGGGCAGGGGGGGGGGGCCGGGGGGGGGGGGGGGGGGGGGGGACGGGCGGGAGGGCGGGAGGGGGGGGGGGGGGGGGGGGGCGGGGGGGGGGGTCGTGAGGCGGGGGGGGGGGGGGGGGGGGGGGAGGGGGGGGGGGGGGGGGGAGGGGGGGGGGAGGGGGGGGTAGGGGGGGGGGGGGGGGGGGGCGGGGCGGGGGGGGGGGGGGGGGGGGGGGGGGGGGGGACGGGGGGGGGGGGGAGGGGGGGGGGGGGGGGGGGGGCGGGGGGGGGGGCGGGGGGGGGGGGGTGGGGGGGGTGGGGGGGGGCGCGGGGGGGGGGGGGGGAGGGGGGGGGGGGGGGGGGGGGCGGGGGGGGGGGGAGGGGGGGGGGGGGGGGGGCGGGGGGGGCGGGGGGGTCGGGTGGGGGGAGGGGGGGGGGGGGAGGGGGGGGGGGGGGGGGGGGGCGGGGGAGGGGGGGGGGGGGTGAGGCCGGGGTGGGCGGGGGGGGGCGGGGGGGGGGGGGGGGGAGGGGGCGGGGGGGGGGGGGGGTGGGGGGGGGGGGGGGGGGGGGGGGGGGGGGGGGGAGGGGGGGGGGGGGGGGGGGGGGGGAGGGGGGGGGTGGGGGGGGCTGGGGGGGGGGGGTGGGGGGGGGGGGGGTGGGGGGGGGGGGGGGGGTGGGGGGGGGGGAGGGGGGGGGGGAGGGGGGGGGAGGGGGGGGGGGGGGGGCGGGGGGGGGGGGGGGGGGGGGGGGGGGGGGCGGGGGGGGGATGGGCGCTGGGCGCGCAGGACGTGGCGAAGACGGGGGGGACCGGGGGGGGCGGAGGAGGTGGCCCGAGGTGCGGCCGGTGAGGCGGAGGCGGGCGAAGGGGTGGGGGGGCGGGGGCGACTGGGGGGGGGGGGTTACGGGGGGGTGTAGGGGCGGGGAGGCGGGCGGGAAGGTTGCGACACGGGGGGGGGGGCGGGGGGCAGGGGGAAACGGGGGAAGGAGGGAGGGGGGCAGGGAGGGCCCGGCGGGGGGGCCCGACGAGGGGTGGAGGGAGGGGGCGGGGGCGGGGGGGCTTGGGGGGGGGGGGAACGGTACGGAGTACGGTGACTCGGATCCCGCGGGCGTGGGGTGGGGGGGTGGGGGGCGGGCTGGGGGAGGGGGGGGGGGGAGGATGCGGGGAGGAGGGTGGGGGGTGGCGGCGAGTGGGGTGGGGGGAACGGTGGGGTGAGGAGGGGTGGGTGGGGGGGGGGGAGCCACGGGGGCGCGTGCAGGGGGAGGGGGTGGAGAAAGGGTCGGGTCGGGCAGGGGGCCGGGGTGGACCGGCGGAGGGTGCGGGAGGGGGGAGCGAGGGACTGGGGGAGAGAGAGGATGGGGGGGTTGCGAGCGTCCTTGGGGGCGGGGGGGGTGGGTGTTGGAGGGGGGAGGGAGGCGTGGGGGGGGGTCGGGGGCGGGGGCGGGAGGCCGCTCTACCAGCCTAGAACACGGTTACTGGACTGTGCACTCCTTACACACCAGCTAGCAACAGCGGTCTCCTGCATACTGTATGGACAAGGTAGCCGATAATAGTTATGTAGGCAAACTGTAAACATGCCCATCCAGCTTTACCACACCGGGGCGGTCAAGCAATAGCCCATCAATGGAAATGGCAATAAATAAAATAAACCGAACCAAGTATATGGATATGCATACTTAAATAAATAAAATAAATAAAACTTTTATTCCCGACAAGGCCAGGCACACCTTTAGAGGCATGATCATTTTGACAAAACAATGCGTTATCAAGAATTTGCAAATATCCGATATGTTTACCATAACAGTGCTTGTTTGTGCAGGGGGAATGTTAGTATGTAATTGTGTGTGCGTTTATGTAGCTGTGTAATTTGCGCTTGTAAATGTGCTACTCCATTCTTGAATGTTTGCTATCGTCAGCAATGTGCGAGTAGAAGATTAGTGTCCGTGGGTTGGAAAGGATTATCCAGATGTCCACTGAGCAGTGACTTTATTTTGTGGCGAGCAACGAGCGCCACGTCACATTGTTGTTAAGCAGACATTTGGGACTTTTTATGGGGAAAACGCTTGCCAGGCGAAAACCCACCACGTCCTGCAACATTGCCGCCGAACTACTAGCTGGAACGGGTTAAACATGAACCACCCAGCTGGCACCGCGAGGAGGTTGTTCGGCTATCCAGCCTCACTATTTAGCATCTCAACTAAACTCGTCAACAAGCTAGCCTTTGCCAATACAGCTCCGCACGTTTGTGCGAAGGACCTCAAGTGTATGGCTATGCTGTCTACCTAAATACTTCACACAGGCTGACATCAATATCAATATTAATCGTTTATTTAGCTAAGTTTAACAACGTTGCCTTTCTCTCTCCAGCTGGCTTCGAAGACTTCGGCTGCTGAAAAAAACCGTGACGTGGCGGTCGTGACTAAAGTCACTGCCCCGTGGAAATCCGGGTAAACCTATCCAACCCATGGGCACCAAACGTCTACTCGCATATGGCTGACGATAACAAACATCCAAGATTGGAGCAGCACAATTACAAGCACAAGACTACACAGCTACGTACACACATAATTACATACTTACATACCCCCTACGCAAACATACACCGTTATGGTCCACATATCGGATTTTTGCACTTTCATGATCATACATTGTTATGTCAAAAGGCCCATACCTGTAAAGGCCTGCCTCGCCTTGTCCAGAATAAAATCTTTATTTATTTAGTTACTCCTTTTATTATCACTTGGCTCTGGCTTTATTTTCCTCCTACGCACCACCTACCTCCGTTGCTCACTGTGTTACCTTCTACTCTGTAACCACGCCTTACTGCGCGTATATCCTCAAGTAGCTGGCTATGTTACCCACCTTTATCCTTCCCCAGCTAACCTCGCTAGCACGAACAATAGTTCCTCTACTAAAATTAACAACCCTGCAGCGACCCACTTTAGCTCGTTTCGTATCCCTTGAATATTCCTACTCTACCCTAAGCTCCATTGCTTTGGCTTTCATTTCTATCTACTGACTACCTACCACGGCTGCATCAATGAATTAAATTTGACGCCTTCACACCGCACTATTGCGCGCAGAACCCCAATTATTTGGCTTTGCTGCCTAACAACCTCCTAACTTCAAACTACGCGTTATCATTAATAATTGCTTTTCTTTTTAACAAGCACACTGCATTTCCCTCTTTACCTTCTATTTTATCCTGTGCCTTGGCGTAGTCCTTATCTTATCCCGCTGGCTCTTCCTTTCTCTTTTTTACTTAGACAACACATACCTCTGTTGCTCCACTGATTTACAATGGATATTTTTGCTCCGCACTTTAGTGCGAGGCACCTCAGCTTTTGGCTACGTTGCTTAGCTGTATCCTTCCACCAAGCAAAAGATAGCATTGGATAATACTTGTTCCACTATTTAACCTTCCAAACCCTGCAGTGTCCCTCTTCAACCCGCATCGTATCATTGCTTTGTCCTTCACCTTCACTTATACCTTAAGCTCTGGCTATAATTTTTTAAGCAACACCTGCCGCCGCTGCTCCTTCGACTTAATTTTGATACTGTAACCGTTCATATTTGCGAAGGACCTTAAGTTTTGGCTAGGCTGCCCACCCAAATCCTTAGCAAAGCTGACATCCTTATTACAAATATTTGTTCTTTTGTTTAACCTTAACAACACAGCATTTTCCTTCTACGCCTCGTGTCGTATCTCTTGCCTTGGCTTAGCCCTTATCTTAGCCCCTTGGCTCTGTTTTTGAATTCCTCTTACGCACGACGTACCTACGCTGCTCCACCGACCTACCTTTGACAGTAGCTTCGCACCTTAGTGTGATGATTTCTATTGTTTGACCATGTAGCACAACTTTATCCTTCCCTTAGTTGACAACGCTTTCCCCGTTAAATTCCCCCACTTTAATAAATAGAAGGTTGCATATATTGTCTTCACCACTTTATATCCCTTGCATGACCCTACTACTTATCCTACTTCTTTGGCTCCGGCTTTCCGTTAACCTCTTAATCATGAGCGAATTCTACTACGAAATTAATTCGGCTCTTATCTTCACTACCCCTGCGTCCAGTTGACTTTCCAGTTCCTTGGTAGTAATTCAGCCTCGAGTGGCTGACTTAACCCATTGGATCGCCATATGACCGTTATATTCCACAACAGTTGGTTCTTAGTATAGGTAGATCAGCAACCCTATCCCTGCTTCAGTCATGCTATTTGCTCCTATAAATTATGATTCCTCCACTTTTTGACTGCTCGGCAGTCCATGTTACCCTAATGCCTCAACCTCGTGTGGTCACTGCTAAGTAGTTATTCCGGCTCTTGTCCTCACTACCCTCTAAGTCCAACTGATTTACCAGTGACACCATAGAACTCCAAATTCGAGTAGTTCACTTGCTCGACGGAAGTGCCGTTGGGCTATTTAATTCCCCAACTGTTGGCTACTTGTACGGCTCGTTCTGAAGAGCCATCTTTATTCCTGCAGCAGCATTTTCTCTTTCAATTAACGCTCTTCTTTTGAGAGTTTTGTTCTTTCGGCACCTATCCCTCGTGCCGCGTCTTTTTCTTTGCTGCATAGCTCTGACACCTAGTTGCTGTATACGGATATTCTTTTCGCAACGTCAATATCAAACGCAAGTACACATACAGGACATCATATTTAGTATATACACATACGAAACAGGTTAGTTTGATAAGGCTTCAGGTCGCCTGCTAGCCTCACTTCCTCGTTTCCTTTCGGAATCGTTTCTGTCGCTGACCTCTTCCTTGCCCCTCCGCTATCCCTGCATAGAAGGGGCGTAGTAAAATTAGTTTGATCATCGTCTGTCGGCAAAGTTTCCGAAGGTTATCCTGGTGAGTCCAAAGTCATGGGTGAACCGGCCGGACCAACGCCTGCTGCAACCTGTCCTCTCGAGCTGTAACTTACGGCGGTCTGAACAATATTGTTCAACTCCTAAGCACCATTTGAACATTCCCTCAACAAATAGTCATCATCTTGCACCTACTCCGCTTATGTGCGATGCCCTTGCGTTATGTACCGTCCACCTAGCCAGTGAATTAATTCTCCAGGTTTTCGAACCCTCATCTGTTTGGCATTATTATCCTATGGATATACTACCCACCTTGCCAGTGTGGTCTGGAAACAATCCTAAGCACCTTGGACGCTTATCTATTATGATCTGTATGATTGCGTTCAGTCATACCTGTATTCTGGAGGATACAGTGAACCATTCAATTCACACCTATCTTCCACTGGTTTGAACAATCGGATACCAAACCCTCGAACCTGCGAAACACCACCACTTTACTAAAAATGCCAGAACCGTGGTTTTACGCGATTATACCACGGTTACCTTACCCCAACACCAACGTGGGTCGCCGAAGACCTCACGCCTTGCAGATGAATATCGCCTGTTTTCGGTCATTCTGGAGACAACAGCGAGCCCCTTGATCGGTCTACTCTGCTGGCTTGAAGGGTTAAAATTCTATCCTATAAAACGTTGAAACAACTCATCCAAAAATGCTTTCTCCTTGCAAGCGTTCTACTTAACAACCGCGATTATTCTGCTGAGACCTGACTGCGAATCACAACTAGCCTTTGTGTTAACTGCTCGGAAGTGTATACGGCGTAGTAAATATCCGGTCCTTAGTACCCATAGGTTCTTGTTCATCTGGTATCGCCCGTTTAACCGTTACTTGCGCATCCTGACTAAGCACTATTCTCAGCCGATGGAAAATGGACACGCCATGACCTCCATTAGCACTGCGGAAATCGGTCGTATAGTTGTATTGCCAATGACTTACAGATGAAGCTTGTGGTCAAAGGTAATGTTCCAGGACGAGGCGAGTTTCTGCCTGGCAAGTGTTCCCCCATATAAAACTACAAATGTCCGCCAACCAACACTGCGACGTGACGGATGTGACCCGCCACCGAGATAACGTCTCTGACAAATGCTAAACACTGGCAAAGTTCCCGTTAGCCGAACTTTGTGCACACGACCGCATTTGAACAAATCCTCATTCTTTCATCCAACAGCCCTTATTAAACACTCTACACTGTTCCCACACACACGGAAAAGTGGAAAGCAAACATACAGAACGTACACGGTTACGGCAATTATATATGCTTTTCGCTCCTTCCTGCTCACGCATTACTCTGTCAAATTGATCATGCAGGTGAAGGCGTACCACGCCCGGTTAAGGATGAAAGCTTTATTCGTTTATTTAATTATCCGAATCCACCGTCTGGCAATTTCATAACGAAATATTTTACGGATTTTACTGTGCTTCCGCGCTACTTTTCTACCTGACTCTAATGAACGTGGCCATCATGACAATGGCACACCATTAAGTAAAGGCCTCATGATTCTTGTCTCCGTCCGATTCATTATCGGTACGCTTGGTCCCCCTACCTAAATCGAAAGCTCATGTCCTAGATTAATCTTGCCTCTCGGCTCCACTATCATCCTTCTCAGCTCACAAGTATCGTCTCCCTATCTTGTTTGGCCTCTCTTTTGGTCCATATCGCATCGGTTCAGTGACGGTACAGGTACCTCTAACACCAGCGCAACTTACTAGCCCCGTTTGATTCTGTTTGCTACTGTGACACTCATTATTAAACCTACTGGACTTGCCCGGCCTCTCAGGCTCCTAATACCCATCGGCCTCAAAACAAGGCCTCTCTCATTCGAGCATCAGCTGCCGTCGGCAAATGTTCTCATTTGTATAATTAACTGTCTCATGTACTTCCCTCCGTCTGGTACATTACCTGGATGCTTTGTCCTTCTACCGAAATTGAAATTTCTGGTCCCTGGCTGAGTTTTGTCTCTCGGCTCCACTCTCATGCTTCTCAGCTCACAATTACGTCCCCCTCTCTGGTTTGGCCTCTTCTCTGGTCCATATCGCATCGGTTCAATGGTGGTTAAGGTTCCCATAGTGTCAGCACAACATACCAGGCCACATTTGATTCGCTTTCCTACTGCGCCACGCACTCTTAAACCTCCTGGACCGCACCGGCCTCCGGCTCAAAATGCCTATAGGTCCTAAACAAAGGCTTCTCTTCCTTTGAGCATCGATTACAGTTTTCATTGGCATAAGAAAAAGCCTCATGATACTGGCCTCCGTCTGGCGCATTACCTGTATGCATGGTCCCATGCGAAGTTGCATTTTCAGGTCTCTGACTGACTTTTGCCTCTCGGCTCCACCATCATGAATCTCAGCTCACAATTACGTTCCCGTCTCTTGTTTTGCCTTTTTTGGTCTATATCGCAGCAGTTTAATGGCGGTATAGTTATCACTAGCGTCAGAGTAACGTCCCAGTTCTCTTTTGGTTACCTTTCTTTCTGTGCTTCTTAATCCAAAACATTTTGGCCAAATCAGTCCTCTGAGGCTCCAAATGCTTATAGGTCTCATGCCATGGCCTCTCTTATTTTGAGCACCGGCTGCCATCGACTGAAGTTCTCATTGGTATAAGTTACAACCTTATGATACTCTTCTTTGTCTTAATCATTATCTCTATGCTTGGTAAAGCCTGCCGAAATCCGAATTTCCGGTCTCTGATTGAGTTTGGCTCTCGGCTCCACCATCATGTATCTCAGCTCACATTAACTTCTTCCTCTCTTGTTTGGAGTCTCTCTTCGTTCATATCGTAACTATTCATTGGCGGTATAGGTACCACTAGCCTCAGCTCATCGGTCACTCCATTGATTTCAGTCAGCACAACTTTACCATAAATGTTATATTTATGCAATAACATAGTCCTGTTCAACTTTGTTGGCAGTTTGCTCGGTCCGTTTCTCTTCTCACCCTTGTTCTACAGGATAACATTACCTGCACCGAGCACCGCTGAAAACGTACCTGCGACGCTCCCATGGGCACGGATTCAATAAAGAACAAAGAAAAGACCCGCAATTCATAATCATGACACACTAAAGAACCTAGGAAACTGATCCATTCAATACAAGTCACCTGAGTCGTCCGACTTCAACAGCCCAACCACTTGTACTGGACTCCGAAGGCGACTACACAGTCATAGGAAACATATTGGCGTTACGTGACTGCGAATACCCGCGAGGGTAATCGGCCAGATACAACCTTGCCAATGTTATATCAACAGCCGGCAGTGTTCCAGGACCTGGTGGGTCTTTGTCTGGCTAGCGTTTTCACTACAAAAAGCCACAAATGTCTGTTTAACAACACTGCGACGTGGCTGATGTGACTCGCCACTCAATAAAGTCACCGCCCCTAACGTTGGCAAGTTGACCGACACCACATTTACTTACCACATTTATTTATTTATTTATTATACAAAACACTTATGTCGTGAACACCTACCTCCGTAGTTTGAAGTAAATAAGCTTATTTTGCTTCTGGGACGTTGACAATCATATGCTCACGCATGTACTGGTGTGTCTTGTTAATGCGAGGAGGCACTGTTTATTTAGCAAACATATTGTGCACAAGTGCTCATAGCCTTGAAGGCGTGCTTCGCCCCATCGAGAATAACATTTTTTTATTTATATCCGAGATAAACTTAGATGACAGTATTAGCGGTCAAAATACGTATGCAAAGCCCGTGAAAAATGAACGAATTTAGACAACTTTCATCGACACTACCAGTATACGGAATATAAAGTGTTTAGACAGACATTAAACTTAGGTAACGAAGTGAATATAAATAAAATATGTAAAACTTTTGAGTGAAATGAACAAGCTTAGTAAACGATCATGCGGTTAGTACATCGGATGCAGCGTACCCTCCAACGCGGCGCTAATACTGTCTACGTTCTCAACAGCATCCGTCGTCGTTGCAATGAGGGTCCCGAGTAGCCTCGCTCGTGGCTAACTAGACCTGCCTGGCTGCAGCACTTGCAACTACGTGTACTAGTGCCATGCGCTGAGTCTATGGAGTACAGCAGCTGTCATCTGGTCGCGTATGGATGTCACAGGTCACTAACAGTGACTATGCGTTCCACATCATATATGTGTGCAGCCACAGCTTTCTTCAGCTCCATCCTGCCCTCTGCGGTACCTAGGGAAAGAAATCTATGTTTCCGCCAGTTATCGACAGGAGTGGTGTATATAGCTTAAGCAAACTATGCATACTGGTTGGTCTGCACTTAAGAGCAGTGCTACACACAGCTGCACGCAGTGCACGTATCATGCGAAATTCACGTATGTCACGCTGAAGTACGGTAAATAACGGAGTAGGTAAGCATGACCACTCGGTGGGTACGTCCAAGTTGCCGCATCACTCCTACTCCTTGAAAATCGAGTGTTCTTGTTCGTCGGGCCGTGAGTGATATGTGAAAGTAGCCTGTCACGGCATTCGCTGAACCAATGTTATGCGGTTCAAAGCCATCTGTTACATCAATGCATCAAGCCCAAAGCTTACTTTGAAATCACAATAGAAATAGTCAGTTGCTGTTTTGCACCGACCGTAGCAAGAAGGACAACTAAGCGTAGAACTTATCACGCATGTCATCAGGATAACTCATGCTGCTTATAAAAGTGAAAAACATAGCTCTTCTGGATCGTGAGCGCACAGAACTCAGTCTCGCACTGATGCCAGTTGGCTCACACAAAGGCTGTTCATTTAGGCTATCGGATATTGCAAATATAACCCTATGTGCATGAAAATAAATAAATAAACAGTATATTCTCGAATTTGTCGAGACACACAAAACCAGGCGTGATCAACGTTTACATGTAATTATTTGGTGCTGAGGTGGCTTTTCTCACCCAGTAGAATGTGTAGGCAGCACCAACTTTATGCAACCTACCTTGCTCAGCAAGCTGGATTACGCTAAGCGCCTCAATAGCGATGTTGTAGTGCGCCAGTTCCATCGCGACCAGTGCCGTGAGTTGTTCCGGACGATTACTCGAGCTCCGATCCGGTAGCGTGCGCACGTTCCAGCACCCAATTTTGAGTGCCTTGCGCGCGGGCATGCAATTGCATTTGTGGTCAATCGTGCGCGTGGTGGTTGTTGTACTTCAATTTTTGATGTACCCAGCCCGGTGTTTTTGGTTCAAAGGCTGGACACACAATACAGCGGGTGGTAGGTAGATTTGTTTGCAAGGATCCGTCCTGAGCCTTTGACGCAATAACCAGACGCATAAAGCAGTGGGGAGCAGTTGCAGCTTGAGAATGAGATTACAGAAACAGACTGAGATCAGCTTGTTGTTCTTTATTCACAGCCTTTGAAGATCTGGACAAATGCAACCCTGTTTGCGGCTAACTTGAGATACGCATCTGCAACCACAGCAAGTGACAGTATCGTTTTAGCGGATTTGCACTAATTTGTACAGGGGCTACCTGGCTTAAGGAGGGCAGCAGCAAACCTGCATGCACTCGGGGGTGCCATTCCACTGTCAGAGAAAATGTGTGGCACACGTGCTCTACGCCAGGCAAGCTTTGAGGTTATAAACCGCGAATCTGTCGTCAGCCATGGCTAGGTTTTGAGGGAAGAGGGCTATCGACCACATTCTAACCTCTGAACAGGATGGTACTTGGACTAGGCTACTCGCAGGGTGCCCATACTTGATAGAAGAACGACAGCTCCTCAGCCAGAGCCTTTGCTTACAAGTGCAGCTAAATTTCAGCGGGGTTAGCACTTGGCAATCCATTGGTGGGCTGGATGAGGCGTGACGCTATGGTATCGAAAGGAAGTAGAAGCCTTGCTGGTGGAGTAAGCGCACTTCTGCAACAATAGTGCGGAGGTAAGAAGGATTGCAACCATATTGTGTAAACCAGTGGAATACCCTGGTCAAGCGGTTAGTTGTATTTTCCTTAATACAGATAGGCCGATCGTACTAAAACAGACCAACATACATAAACATCCAAAAGGCATAAGGTTGCTGGCAGACCACATTGGCAAGGTGGATAACATATCCACGAGATAACAGCACCAAACAGACGCTGGCTGGCTAGCCGAACAATCTCCTCGTTGTGCCAGCTGTGTGGTCCGAATTTACCCCCTCCAGCAAATAGTGCGTCTGCAGTGTTCTAGGACGTGGTAAGTTTGTTCCTGGCAGGCCTTCACCCAATAAAAGGCCACAAATGTCCGTTTAACAAAATTGTGACGCGGCGGTTGTGACTGGCCGCAGCTAAAGTCACCCATTGCCTATTCGGACAACCGTTTCAAGTCCACAGCCATCAAGCATCCAGTTAACACTGGCAACACGTTCAAGCATGATCAGGAGGGCAGAAAAGCATTACCGCATTCCGTAAACTCAGCTAAGCAAGCCCACGTGCCAGTTATATACATGCATATATCAACCTATGCGACAAGCCCATTGTTTCATGGTACATTAACTGATCACATTTTGTACTCTTAACTTGATCACGCCTGTGCAGGCGCGCCTCACTTAGTCGAAAATAAACATTTTATTTGTTTTACATATATTTGTATTCGGATAGCAGGTGAAATTATTCACTGGCGACTTGGACGGTGCATAACGCCTTGGTATCATAAGTGGAGCATGTGCACCGCGATAACGCTGTTTGTATTAATGCAATGTAGTTGAGAATCATTTGGACCAAATTGTCTTGGAAGATACAGAACTACGGGCACAATACAGGGACTGTGATCCGAGCTGTTAACCTATGCCTTTGGACCTATGTGGCTCAACTTCTGGAACTTTACCGACAATCGACCATCAGGCAAGTTTACTCAATGCTTCTACGCGGGCCTCGCGAAGGGACAATGAAGAAAAGGCCAGAAATAGGAAGGAGTTCGAAGTAATGGTTAGTGCGAAGAGCTGGCAAGCAGAATGCTGACGTATATTACTTGTGGTGTTATGCAAATATGTGCGCTTGCTTACATTGACGTCGCAAAAATCAGATTCGCGTACGGGATCACAGTATCAGAAAACGCGGTACTGTACAGCGAGGGAAGTAAGACGCAGTGCGCGGGTGCAGTGATGTTGGAATAACTGCCTTAGAAAAGCAGCGGTATTGGTATAAACCAAATGCCTTGGTTGCACCAAAGATTGGGTCGTTGTGCCAAAAGCACAATGAAATTAGGTTTGTAAGGTGATATGGGGCATCATCGCTGCAAAAGATCAAATGAACCGCTCGAAGGTGGAGTACCATGGTGTTACAGGTAATTGATTCTTTGTTCTCTTGCTATGCGTGTCTCGCAGTGCACGTGAATAAAGAATTTATTTATTTATTAAACCTTGACACAGAAAATGGGTAGGGCGGGAGCCAAATTTATTACTCAGTAGAAGCCGCTCATGGTTGAATTATTTAGGGATTTGGGTTGCAGAGCAGTCAGTTAAGCTTAGAAGCGGTAATTTATATTAACGACTGACGTAGATGAAACTAAGTTGGTGTTGCGCAACCAAAATACTCTGCACCTAAAGCTGTGAAATAAAAATGTTGCAGCAACTCCTTAACAGGATATGCGTACTACCTGAAGGTGAGGCTCAGCGGAGTCGAGGTAGGTCAAATGGACATAGAAAGCAGCCAGGGTATGAGCCGCAATAGGTACAAAGCAGCAGCCTTTTGTGGGCACGAGTGTAATGGACATGGAATTTCGAGCTGTCAATTAAGCAGTGGAAAGCTAAATGATAGGACCAAATACCGCAGATGTAACGACAATAGCTTTGCTGGAAAAAGATACCAAGAAGCCATAGTTGTGGAATAAAACAGGACAGCAACTCCTCAACAGACCATGTGTACCAATCGAAAGTGGAGTTCTTAGGTACCACAAGTGTGTCACGTAGCCACAGAGTACAGTGAAGTTAGACACGTTAATCACGAGGCAGTATACTCTCGTGGCAGAGAGTAGGAGACATGGACTAGCGCGCAGTCATGTAATTTAAGGGGTTGTTTTAGGAAGCAATGCTGCCGTTTCGTCGACGCTAGGGTTGGAAAGCATGCAACTCTATGAACCTACAGTTGTGGAATAATGGGGTTCAGGGACGCCACAATATAATGAGCGAACCATTTGAAGGTGGAGTTTACCATGTCACAGGTAAGTCAACTGGCCACAGAGTATGGGGAGGTAAAGAGCCAGATTAACAACTTAACTGAAAGTGCTCGTTCTTATGAGATTACGAGACATAGACTGCTATGTAGGTAGCTAACAAAAGAATTGGTAAGTAGTAATAAAAAATGCCACCCAGCAGTGAATATAAGGTTGCAGAGGAAGCAATTTTACTAACCTTGGATTATAAAAGGAACCGGGACAGCAGCGTCACATAAGGCTAATGAACCAGTCGACGGTGGAGTGCTTAAGTGTCGCCGTTGGGTCAGCCAAACCCAATACAGTGAGGCAAGAAACTGGAATAAGCGTGAATCCGCAGCCTATTGTGGTTTAGGGAGCAAAAGACGTGGATTTCCGAGAATGCATTTAAGTAGTAGCGCGGTAAGTGATAGGTGGGAAACCTTGCTAAATACCAAGTCCTTTGTTTATAAGTACAGAGCTACAGCGTCAAGGGTAAGTCGGTGGAAAAGCGGACTTAGGCACGCTTTCCGGCGAAACAAAGCCAGAACCAATGGAGAAGGAAAGAGGTAGGAACAGGCAGGGAGTACAAAGAGGTGCAGCAAAATGTGGTGTTGGTAGTGTTACTTAGGTGAAAATTGGCTTGAGATAACGAGCGCAGTCAGCTTGGGAATAGGTATAAGTGGGCAACCATACTAAAGTCATTGCCCTTTGCTCATACTTACGAAACTAGGGTGTCAAAGGGACCTCGGTGGAGCAGCTCTGGTAGGTGATGCGTACAAGCAAATGAAAACCTGGGCTGAAGAGATACGAGAAGAGTTTAACCTAGGAACTATGTATCACAGTGCGTGTTTCGAAAAAGGTTTTTATTGTTCGTAAGAGAGAGGCAGTACCAATCTTTCGGAATAAAATCCGGACCCATCAATCGTCAAAGGCGTAATGTCTTCATGTATCGAACGAGATGATGGTAAAGGACCGGAGCTGGGGCGCCTTTTCTTAGCTGGAATTGTACGGTAGGGTAGTTAGTATAGACGGTTAGCAAGCATACTGCGGGGATGAAAGGAAGGCGCCGCTATTTTAGAGGATTTCCTGAACAGAAGTGCTATGTGTTCTAGGTGCAGACCGGACGTGCCTGATTCAGACCGGGGTGTCGAAGACGGTGTAAATGCGCTTGAGCGTGTTCTTCACCAGCTCTTTTATAATCGATCAGTCCAAGTTCTGGATCTATTCTTGCCTGCATTGTTACTGCACTTTACGGCAGAACGAATGTACCCACACGAACGTTCACGAACTCATGGCAATGGGTTTTCTTCATTTTTATTTCTGTTCTATTTGTACAGTTTCAAATAGGAACGTATGAACAACCTCCGATTGGCACTGTTACAATTGCCATGACGTGTCTGTATAATTGCTCTTATTTGATCAGGCCCTCGCGGGCATGCCTCACATAGCCGAGAATAATGATTTATTTATTTGTTTATTTCCAGAGCGTTGAGGATGAACGTGCATGAATCTAGCAGGACGGTCAGCTACGCATGTCCTTGCTGATCAGCACACTCATTGGCAGGTTGCAATATAGCATCTTAATGGCCTTTCAGACGGCAAGCATCTGCTTTGCTTGGTGACAGAATAAATACAGTGGATTGCGCGACCACCCAGAGAGAGGTAGCTTCTTCCAGATATTTGCGTATTAGTGTAAGTTGGCGCGAAAGTTTGTTCCAGACTTCAGAATATGCTGCGTAAGCTGTGCATTACGGATGTTGTATTTTACCTTCCGTCAAGGCGGTGGTGCAAAGCGGAATCAGTAGATAAGCCCTGGATGAGGTTAAACTGTAGCGTAAGTTTCAACTTCAGCCTACGAAGCTGTACCGGATAAAAGCGGAGTACTAGCAGCAAGTAGTATAATTGGGGTTGCGGGCTGGACCAAGCAGCTGTCTAGCAAAAGTACGGCATATCAGCTCAAGCAGTGAGTACCTTCGTCGTTAACATTATTGTAAACCTTTGAGTACTTCTGCCTTACAGGGCCAGCACAGTTCTTGTAAGGTAGGAGCTTTGCGTTGGTTAAATCAACAAGTCTGAGGAGCGTTGCGCTGATATTTTAGGTTCAGCACCCGTGAGCTGAGCGTGTTCAGGAGGGTTCAGGGACTTAGAGTAATGTGGACTTGTCACGAACTTGGTTATTGTGCAAAAGCGTTGTAACCAGAATAGTCAAAGGCCGCTACTGAAACGCACGGTAGGATGTAACGGCCAAAAGTTTTTAGCAGAGGAACTCAATTTGGATGTGGAATTCCATCCTCCAAGTGCTTTGTCAGGTAGTATGTTATAAAGTCTAGCATACAGAGCTGCTCTGTCAGGGGTACATGCAACCTTAATATAGTTAGCAAACAGGTAGTGTGAATTGTGTTCCAAAATGTCGCCAACCTTGTTCATGTATTTTAAATATAGCAGTGAGCCTAGTGCTTTGCCCTGAATGATTCCACTAGTGACCCAACTACGACGGGATAGACGAGAACCGATAGGGACGGCCAAGATGTTGTTTTCATGGTACCGCTTGAACCAAGAGCGAAGTGGATCGTGAATGCCAAGTTTAGGCCGAACGGTAAAATGTCTGTCTGAGGTGCCTGAACAAAAGCTTTGGACGTCCAGGTGTATAGTGCTATATGTTTTGCCTTTGTCACCGGTGTTTAATTCGGTTTAGGAGTTTAACTAAGCATGACTGAAATGAGCGTGGTTTGCTAAACTCATGCTGCGACTTGCTTATAGTTAGTGATGGGAAGAAATCGGCGGTCTGCACCTTCATAATCATTTCTATAACTTTAAAGAAGGATGTAGGTGCGCCTATTTGGCCGACAGCCAAATTAGCTCTGTTCCATTTTTGCAGCGCGGTATCAATAAAACTTGCTTCTAATGAGCATGGAACACGGCTGGATGTGTTAAGAAAGTTAAACAAGTATTAGTAAAAGAAGGTGTGTAGGCGCCTCCTTGTTTTAGCAGTTTTATAGGTGGGCCCTCAAAGCCTTCCCAGTAGGGGGAGCTAACCGGAACCGTGAAATCATTGTTGTCACTTAAGTTGAATCCACTAGATTTCAGTGTGCGACCTGGAGATTCCTCCAAATGACGGTGTAACCTATTCTAAATACATTCAAATTATAGCTTTTCTATGTATTAGGAAACTAGGTGGGTTGCCTGTTGGAAAGTTGTTCCCGTTTGTTGGAAACACGAATACGATGACCGCCCTTGGCGCGCGACTGGACTGCGAACGACGCTCCGTCAGCGCTCTCGAAGCTAACTACCTTCTCCCTAGCTACCTCGCATCTGGTGCCATATTTTTAGCATTAGCCATCTCTCGTCCCGTCCAATAAACTTTTGCCGTAGTTTAATTTGCGTGTTCTACCCATTGCTTTTTGTTGGTCGTCTGGTTCCGTACGGAATATATAGCGCGCGATCATCGCGCTATAAGTGGAATTAGTCGGGGAAATAAGCGCCAAAAATCCTGCATAGGTGAGCATCCATGTTGGGTCATGGATAATCGCAGCTATACCTTTCTTTCCAAACGGCTGTTAGACCGTAGAGTCAAATGCATTTAACGATAAACGAATAGGTGCGGGCATAATAAGAGCACATTAGGAGGTCAGGCTTTGGGAGACGCGAAGGTTTTGCATGAAACAACCTTTCCGTCATCGAAGGATGGCTCGTAAACTATGTTAACTAGCAAATTCATGTGGTTTCGAACGGTCATTTCTTTGTTCGCGTTTACTTGCGTTTTGTGCGTACGTGCTTGAACCGGGAGGGCGCCTAGTGAGATGACATACAAACTGGTCATCATCACTGTCGGAGGGATTGGAACAAGGTCCAGAACTCCCGGGCCAAGTAGACGCAGTAGGTAGGTTTTCGACGTATACTTTCACACCTCAACAGAGAGAAGAAGGAGTGGACTGGACGAACGACAACCGCAAAGAAAACACGGATGGTTGATTTTGAAAACATGAACGCTACTATGTATAAAATGTGCCTTGATTTACTGAAGTAAATTAAGCGGAAAGCTGAAACCTTATAATCCTGTTCTTCTTTGTTTATCCGTGATTTACTGGGGCACTGAACTATATTAGTAGGAAAAAGCAATTGATAAGAAACGAAATGCGCCTCGTAGCGCATGGTGAATAAGAGGTGCTAGGTTGTTAGAGAGTGGGAATTGTAACACCGAAAGTATTGAGAAGCACGTGGGAAAGCTGGCTACTACAATTTGACTAAAATCAGGTGCTGCAGGAAAGAAGGAATAGCGGAAGCAAAGGATGAACTGCTAATGCGCTGTGTTGCGCGAGATAAGCAAGTGGTGCTAGATTGTCAGAAAAGGAGCTAGAGCATTACAAACAAATGAACAATTTATTCTCGAATGCTTCAAAGTACACCAAATAATGTATGATCAAGACTATACAAGCAGTGCATTCGCAACAAACCCGTTGCTTGGTATGAAATGCGCTGTTTGCGCAGTGTTTAAACTTTCGTGAATTTGCGGATACATTGGTCAGGAAAAGAAGCTTTAGTGTTGTGTCCATAGCCTGGGTTCAGCAGTGTGTGTTGCAGGGATCAACTGTAGAATCGTACCATTTGGAGCGGTGACAGGTTAGAGATTGGAAAGTGTCCTTTTAATGTTCATACCCAAAAATATTGAAAGGTACTGAAATGGTGCTGTGGTTACCCTGTAACTACGAATTTGTGGACCGTAAATTTATTTAGTGGAGAGTCACACCAGCCAGGTACCAGTGTTGATAAATGGACGTTTGTGGCTTTTTATAAGGAGAACCATTGGCAGGCGAATACCCACAAACTTCTAGGACACTGCCGTCGATTCGTTTGAATGGTAATGTATAACTGGCAATGTACCTTACAGACCGATGTTACCCTGGGTTATTAGCAGTCACACGATCTCCAACTTCCTGCGTTTGCCAGTCAAATTACTTATTCAAAATAATTAGTCTTTTAATCCAGCCGAGCAATAAAATGTCCGGGAGAGCCGGGAGAGCCGAGTAAGGATTATGAAATAATGCATTTTGGCTTTTCCGTTGTGATGTACCGGCCTTGGCTTGAAGATTCGTGTGCAGGTATACACACTGGACATATGAGTTATGGATACAGTTGGTACTTATGGCTAATTTCATTCCATCTCAGGCAAAAATGCGATTCCTCGTTTGAACGCTAGGTCCACATAATGTTCCCATTAATTCTTTTCAGGACCTAGGTAGAATTATCAGAGTACTATGGCCAAACCCCGTTGTTTAGGCCATGTAAAACATAGAGCTTCCACAGAAAAATATCCGAGTTCCTCCAACGGTAAGTTATCGTCAGAGGCAATTGTCTTTAAGTCCAGTAAAGATACCGATATGCCATTAGAAAAGCTTCAGGTAGGTGGAGTATCAAGCTTCTTGCAGAAAAGCATGGTGCAGAACCCAACTGGTTAAAAAGCAAGGTGAGACAGCAAAGTTTTCTACGTTAATGCAAAATAATTGCAATAGAAGAATTTGGCATCTCTTCAAATTGCCAAGTTAATGATCCATTCGGAACGTAATTGGAATCGGCGGCAGCTTGATTTGTTCTTGGCATCCAGGAGAAGCAGTCAATTGTTCCAAATCGGCAGGACATTGTGGATGGCTCGGCCAGTGTCAATTGATGAACCGTCATGCGCCGGCCATCGTATTTGCGGAAACCATGGAAAAAACCAGCTACCAACTAGAGACTACCAAACAAACATACAGACAGGAAAACATCGTTAAACAGCATAAGATGGTTGGTAGCATGCAGAGGCGCCTAGCTATGTGGTGCTGTTTACTAGGTTTAGCAGACCTAAGGTACAGAAGTGTTTGTGCATCACCTCTCACTTGTGGCTCAGGCTATAACTATAGCGCACGAGAAACTTATTCAGATCGCTTGATCCAACTGGTGATCAGGGTGTTGGCAATGTTCAACAAATGGTACAGGTATTAACTAAGTGAAGAACTAAATTTCCATTCACGGTGAAGCGTGTCACACCGGGGAAGGGTGTTTAAATATGCTTAGCAATATGGCTGCTTTGAAATAGTAATATCTTTCGTTTCAATGAAAGATACGTTTGACAGATTGGTAGTTTATAAGTGTAAGCATTTTGTTCATTAGTAGTGCAACTCAGGAACATGAGGGCGCTGAGGCGCGGAAAAATCAGTCATAATTGTTGTGTAAATATTCAAGTGTGGCGTGATTTCGCTATGTGGTACTCCATAAGCACGGTAGCCAAAGTAACAATACAATGCAATTGTTGTCCACTAAAAGCGTAAACCCTTCGGTGCTCTATCAAAACATTCTTCATAGCGGGACGCCCGGCAGAGCTTGCAGGTAGGAGTCTGATGAATGAGCCAGTGTAAAACGACGGGTTGTGGCTTTATTCAGTGGTTGGTCATCTCCACTACTTCGCAGTGTTGTTAAGCGGACAAATGTGGCCCTTTGGTCGGGAGAACGCTTTCCTAGGCGAAAGCCTACTTCGTCCTTTAAAACTGCCGTAGTTTATTTTGTACAAAAGTGCAAGCTGGCAATGCATCATACAGACCGGTGTTGCACCCGGTTGTTCGCAATTGCTTGACGGACAAATTTCTTTGCTAGTTATTTGCTTGACTTAGTCATGATCCGGCAGCAGTCATTGAAACCGGTCGAAGATACAAAAGAGTCGTTGATTCGAGTGATGGGTGGTGCAACTGAGTAAAAATATACTTAACAGAGGCTGGCTTCTTTTTCTGTGGTATACTTGTTCAGGTTATACAGACCATATCTAGCTAGCTTTGCTGGAATTTTTCTGACGCTGGTTAGTGCAGTTGGTTCCTGTAGCTGGATAAGTCCAGCTGACACAAAAATGTCATTCCTTTATACATTGTGGGGCTGCTACGAAATTCTTTGCCTGCAAGATTGGCTCAAAATTCCTTAAAATTTAAGTAATAGTTAGAAGTAATGGTATCCAGGGTCAAGTGAAAGTTCCACGAAACGCCATCGGAAAAGCCATTTCTTCGTGCTCCATTGAACAGCAGCAAAGCTTTCCGTGCGCTGAAACGGGAAAATCTTAGTTGAATAGAGGAACAGAAGTTTACGTTGGAAATGCAAGATACCGAAACCAATTGTTTGAACACCAGTGTGATTAAGGAAAGCTGTCCGTGGCAGTAAGTTACTCACGACAGAGCAATCTGATAGCTGTGTTGGAACAGGGCGTCTATATATATATATTACTCCAGGTGAGTAAGCAGTGATACTGTGAGTAGGAGGCGGGCTGAACCCTGTTGTTCAGACCCGGTAAAACTGGCGTAAGCAGAGTGACGAAAGGAATTCATTTGGAACCATGAATGGGTTCTTCAGCGAGATGGATTGTTCCTCCTACCCAGGATAAAGAAACTTGTTCAAGTTAGTTGGCTAATGAGTACGGATCGGCCAGTACCGGTGTATGAACCTTCGTGCGTCGACCGATGTAGCTGTAAAAATTTCGGGAAAAACAGGCAACGAACAAGAGACCGCCAAACAACTGGTTAGCAATGCAGCAATTAGCATTATTAAAAGACTGGTGGCATGCAACGGGGCCTGGCTATTGGATACTCAGAAGCCTATGTAAGTTTATATAATAAACCTGATTTATAGTTGCCTTTCCAGCATTACGTCTCTGGTTTGGCGCAGGTTGCAACTAATACGAAAGAAGAAGTTACTGCACACACAGTGTCAAAAGACGGATATAACAAAAAGTGTTTACGAAATTCAGCGAATAATACGTTTGCTGGAGAAACACGGGTAAACTGATGTTGCCGACAGCCGTCGGAATGCGAGAGATGAAACTAAGGCCCACCGCTGAAGCGTAACGCTAAGAGTAACCAATTTGTACGGCAACGTTCCAAAAGGAAAGGGAGAATTAAAGAATGGGCACGGAAGCAATACCTGCAGACAGAAATACAATGTGTATTTAGTAAGAATAATGGTGCTGCAGCGCTTATAAGTGCTTAGTCAGGAAAATCTCAGGACCTAGAGGAAAGGATTACAGGAGACGAAAGCGGCCGGGAATTAGAAGTCATTCGCCCGGATACGGTCAGACTGATAAGTCGGGAAGTACGTTCATACAGGAACATTCAGGATGTAAGGTGAACTTGAAGATGAGTTAAAGAGCGGGTGCATTTAATGAGCTAAGGTGAGCATACTATTCTAAGTGCTAGATAAGAAACATTTAGCAACGGCCCTGGTGCCACCAGAAAGCTGATGCATTGTCGAAGCGGAAAAGAGTACACGTACGAGTATAAATTACTGCGGCGCCGTGAACGTAAGCCGTACAATAGGGTGGGAATAGAAATAGAGCGCCATGACGGCGACAGCCAGGTTTCGGATGAAGAAGCCGATATGGATAAGGAGAATGAAGACAAACAAGGAACTCTGCGTAAGTAAAAGAGAGGAACGCGGCTGTAAAGCCATGATCAAAAAATGGCATTAAGGACGGGGAGAAGTGGAAGAGCACAAGTCCTTTCAAATAGGGTTAGATTAGTCGGAAAGATGTTTAGCTAAAATGTGGAAAGGTGGCCTTAATTATCAGAGATGAAAGCCGTAAGAAAACGATTGGCTGGTTAGATGATGCGGAAACCAACTGAATTGTGATGCAAAGAAAGGAATAGTCCGTTCACATAACAGTGTGCAAAGAGGGGAGGCAGATGCAAATAATATGTGTAGAACAGATGCATGCGAACTGAAGTGCCGCAATTCGCTATTGGCACTGAGGTCGCCTAAGCGCTCACACATAAATAAGCAAAAATCCTTCAGAAGAGATAGGTAACACAGGAGTCCAAAGCTGTGGCATGCTTGTGGTTGGTTACCCGGGATAAAGTTAGATTGATTAGGGAAGAAGCAAGACATTCAGTGACGTCTATAATGTAATGCAAGTGCGAACATGAGGTGCTGAGCAGAAGCTTGGAAAGAAATGTAAGTTTAGTACGGTAGTAGAAGTAATAGCCCTGAAGCACTTGAACAGCAACCGTTCCGGGTTCACCATAAAGCAAGAACGACGGGCCAGATTTGGCTAGAGCAATATTAAGCATTGCAGGGCGACAAATTTAGTAGTGGGATTAAAAGAAGGAGGAACGAATTCGTACAGCGACGTTCGTCATGGTTTGGTGAGAGAGACTTATAGGCGGCAGACAGAAAAACTAGAAGGAATAATGTGTTGTTAGAGCCCTGAGAGGTTTGGATTAGGTATCAAAGGTAATAATGAAACAAAAAGCTAAGAAACACCAACAGGTAAACAAGTTGTCAGTGGGAGGTTTCAGCCGCATAAATGGTTATTTAAGGACTATAGGGTAGTAAATTGATTGAGCAAAGTAAACTAGAGAAAAATTAATTAACGCTGTGCAGCAGCAGCCTTATAGCGCTGTTATACAATCAGACGTGTGAGTGCGGTACGGCTAAAAGATAGCAATGAGTCGGCAGGGCACTCCGTTGCTGTCACGCCAATGAAAGTTACAGGTTACAGAAAGAGTTCAGATTGGCAGCTTTGAGAGGCGCACAGGGATATTGGTCGAATACAACCAGCCATAAAGGTAAACCAGCTGAACGGGTAGTCAGGAATGGAGATAAAGCATAAGTAAGGCGACGCTAGTCGGTAAGAATAGAGATGGCGGCATTAACGCAAGGATTGAAATGGCCCAGCAAGCGCAGCAGCGGACTGTGTTGACACTTTAGCTACCAGATAAGTGAAGGATGCCGGAAGAGCGAAAAATAAAATTGTTGTAAGCTGGACAGAGATGTGCGTGGCATAATAATGGTCGTAATGTGGAGCCTATCGTACCAGATACAACACACGCTTAAGGAGCGCCATAACGGGCTACGATGCATCAACCTTTCAACAAAAACGGGAGGTATGAGGCAACCTGCAGCGGAGGGCCCACCTAGTAATCCAATCGGACGTGAAGGCGGTATGGTAAACGGATAGTTAATGAGCGGGCTGAGCTTGCATGTCATTGAAAGCCTAAAGATATCAGTGTGTTCATACTAACAATAATAAAACCAGCCAAACACGATGGACGCATACGTCCAGTCATGCATGTGAGCCAGGTGATCGGGCCGGCAAACGTGGGGATAATGCATAAAAGAGGTATTGAATGTCTTAAAAGTACTGCTCGGCGGTTTTAGGGAACTTTTTGAGTGGCTTTAATTATTAGGTACTTGCAGCAGCTAAGGGAGAGAAAAGTAATCAACTGCTTCTAATGATGCACGGAGGGGAGATAAGCACACTTTAGTGCGAAGCAATTTACCCCATTGCTCTGAAGGATGAATGTAGTAAAAAGTAGTGAATAGCTCAAGGTTGCATGCATGAAAAGCAGAGATAATAAAAATTAGGTGGTCATAACGGGCTACGATGCAAACAGCATTCGACAGGTGCCATTATGGCGGTGGCTGTTAAATGTGAGTTATTGAGGAAGACTGCATGCGCAGCAGCAGCCTTATATAGGTACGTTATACAATCAGGCGCAACGTGCGGTACTTTAAATGGTTGGTCAATGTGCCGGCGGCGCATACTGCTACGTTCAAGTCGTTAAGCTCCAGGAGGCGTACCCCGCTTTGTCGAGGATAAAGTATCTGTTTATTTAAGTCAGAGAAATGTGCAGACGACTCTAATGGATCCGTCTGTCGGGGCACAAACGTAAACTAGTTGGGCGTGTAGTCAGAAGTGGAGTGAGAGCATAAGTGTGGAAAGACCGTTGTTGGGAAATGAAAAGTGATTTTAACTAATGGTTTGGAGAGTCTCATCCGTGGCAGCAGCAAACGGTGTGGACCATTTTTCTACAACTTGGAACAGATGGAGATGGGAAGTAGCAGATTGCAACCTTTAGGATCCGGGCGTAGAGGAGGTTGGGTATGTAAGGCCAAAAGTACATGAAGCACGTGGTACAGAGATGCAGCTTTTAGCAATTCGGATGGTTATGAGCCCTACGGCATCACAAGCAAAATGAAAGACTGTTAGGAAGAAATGGAAATGAGCCAGTATCTTCTTAATTCACCTCGGAAAAGCTGACACCAGCGAATTGCCCTAAAGATAGGTAGTCATATATTGGGTGGTTTGGAAGTCAAAAGATAGGTTGAGGGAGAAAAGCCTTTTGGAAACTAGTGATGAGAAAAGTACTAGGTGGAACGGCAATCTTTCAGCGCGTAGACGATCAGCAGCCTCGTTTCAATATGAGCAGCAACGTTCGAAGGGAGACGATACTAATTGGTACAGGGAAACAAAAGCGATAGTAATTAGGTGGTACGTTGAACGCTTTGGAGGATACACTGCAGTGACCATGATAGCACGCTCACTAGTAGAATACGTCGGGGGAAACGAAAATGTCGCGTTGTCAAAATACTTGGCAAAATAAAGGAAGGTTGGGTAAGCAAAGGATGGGACGATAATAGAGTCAGGCGGGCGCAGGTAGTGTAACGACGGAAGGCCGCTGAGCTAAGACTGGTGGTGGTTGGGTAGATGAAAAATGGGCGTAGGCGGTGGGGAAGACTTGCCTCGTAAGCGACCGAAGCTCAGCTGTCTGGAAGCAACAAGAAGTGAAGTAAGTGGGTCAGAGAGAAAAAAGTCCTGAAGCGCTTAGAATAAATAAATGAATAAATGCTTTATTCTAGTGCAATGCAAGACACGATTATGTGGGCTTGCTCATGTTAAAGCTATAACTAAGTATCGGGGAAGGTGTAACAGTTGGTGCAATTTAATTACGAACTTTGGATCCTGCGTTCATACCTGTATGTGGGAGTGCATGTGTCTATCTGTTAAACGAGTTTGAATATGTGCCACTGCACTTGCGATTGTTTACCGGGATGGTGTGAGAAGGGTTCGGTGACGTCCTTGATGGGAGTATGGTTGATTGGGTATTCATGGCGCAGTGACTTTAATTACAGGCGAGTCACACCTGCCTCGTCGCATTGCGCTTAAACTGGCACAAGTGGCTTTTCAAAGGGAGAAGACTTGCCAGGCGAAAACCCAGCACGTCCTGGAGTACTGTCACTAAGCAGTTGGTACCACAAGCAATTCATTTTTCCGTTGTCGATATAGCAACCTGAGATAAATAAATAAATAAATAACTATTCTCGACGAAACGATTCACCCCAGTTAGGTGTGAGCTAGTAATTGACAGAGCCACGGGAAACGTTAAAAGCGTGTGTGCACCGCGCGGCAGAAATACGTGTTAATAAAATATATGGCTCAAATTGTACATACTTTTGCATAGGTAGGATGCAGGGATGAAGAGCTTGACCATTGGTGTCAACGGGAAATGTGACACCGAAGCGTTGTAAAATCACTGTGTTTTTGTTACGGAAATGCTAGATGGGGTTCGATTGGTTCCGAAGGTTTATCACCCATTTTACGTAGGCGTAGGGTTCCGATGGAGTGTCTGCTAAACAAGCTGCACGCAGCTATCGGATATTGTGATCATTCTCCGTGTGAAGCAGTGAGCTGACAAGCCATAAGCGAGTGATTGGACGCTTAAAAGGCGTGACCACAGGTAGGCGGTTAGAGTTTGATGTAGGTATGTTGTGTTTAGCAAGTAGTTTGAAGGCTCGATTCAGGCAGGCCATGGCTGATCCAATCCACTGAATACAAACATACAGATCCAATTGACCAGTTTAAGTAAACGCGAAAGGTAGTGCGTGTATTATAGGCCTGATATGCTCCACTTTCATCTTTGCAGGTCCATTCAGTTGCAGACCTACAGGCCAGGTGGTGTCGCTAGTAAGTTTCGGTTGATATCTTCAGACCTCTGGGAAGGAAACAGAAAAATAAAGAAAAGGAGAGCAGCGGAGACAACCAAGGAAACCCGTGACGTTACATGGTGTGAATGTAAACGTTTTAAATATTACAACATAGTGAAAATAATACATGTGAAAGGCGAAAAATATATATTTGGGATTTTGCGTTTTGCGGCTATCTAAAGAATTTTATTGCGGGCGGAGGTTGCTTAATAAGTAGAAGCAGGACTAATACGATGAGTAACGACAAAAGTGGACCATCATAGGCTAAAGTAAAAACGCATATCGAAATATATCACAGGTAAAGCTTCTGTAGCCCAGGCTTTCAAGCCTCAAGGGTCTGAGAGAGGCACGGCAAACGTAGACAGGTGGGGCAATTCGTGCCGACGCCTTAGGCAGAGAACAAGCAAGCCAAGCGAGGTGGAAGTGCGATAAGAGGCTCAATCAAATAAAAGTACCAAAGTAATGAAATAACTTTAGGGGAAAAGGGAGGTGGAGCAACCATCAAAGCAAGGGAGGTTAAAAGGATCAGTGAATGTGCCAAACTTGAGTTAGTATACCCCATTTGTCTGGAAACTGTAAGAAGGAAGGCGAAAGAGCTCAGATGAAACTGGCTTAGGCAGAAAGAAAAGTTTTCGGACCAGCAGGAAGGGGAAAACATTAAGGAATAAAGCAGATATTTAGAACACAAAAACTGAGACAAAGTTTAGGAAAGGCTACATACTGAGGTAAGAGAGAAGCAAGGTGTGATGAATCGGGTGTTCTAGAGCTAATCCAAAGGCGGGATGTATAAATTCATTAGGGTAGTGTGAGACGGGACCAAGAACAGCGCAATCAGATAGGTTAGCTTAGGCTCACGATGATAGGACCTGCACAGGCAGCGTGAAAAGATTAGCCTAGTTAGGTTTTAAAATAGCAAAGGCCACTGGCGAATCTGCTGTAAACCAGGCGGTTAAGCCTCATTGATCGAAGCGATGTAATGAAACGGCAAAGACAAGTGAGGCTATACGGGACGAAAGCATCAAGCAGACAGCAAGCAGGCCAGGTAAGAGATAGTGGGCTAAGTGGCTCAGACAAATAAGTGTGTCATCAGGCTGCAATGGCTTTAGAAGAAAAGTGGGAAAAGCAACAATTACAGCAACTAAATAGGAAAGATCAGTGAAAGTGACAAAAAGGAGGCAGTAAACCTCAGTCGCCTAGCAGCTGTCAGAAAACAGGCGGGGGAGATCAGCGGAGAGACTGCATTGGTCAGGAAGAAGAGACTATTCTAACCCGCAGAAGTGGGAGATTAAAGAAGAATGCAGGTATCCAAAACCCAAAATTTGTGACAAAGTTTAGAAAACGTCACATACCGAGGTCAGCGAGACGAAAGGTGTGATTAATCATGTGTTACTGAGCTAAGCCAAGGCGTTATTGGTTAGATTGAAAAGTCAGGGTGAAGCGGGATCAGGAACAGATTAATTAAACAAGTTAGCCTTGACTCAGTGCTATAGGGTTTAGAAAGTTAATGTAAAAGTGAATTAATTTTTCTTCTAGCCCTTGTCCTAAAGGATAAAATACCTTCAGGGAACACCTCCGAGAACGTACCTGCGATGCTCCCATGGACACGGCATCAATACAGAACAAAGTAATCACCCACACTTAACAATCCTGACACACTAAAGGAACACAGCAAACTAATCAAATCAAGAAAATTCAGCTGAGTCGTTCGACTTCAGCAGCTCCAACCACTTGCGGTCGAAGCCGAAGGTGACTCCACAACCACGGGAAACAACTTGGCGGACCGTGACTGCGAATATCCGCGGGGGTTATCGGTCAGATGCAAGCTTTTCAATAGCATATCACCAGTCGGCAGTGTACCAAGACGTGGTGGGTCTTCCTCTCGCACGCGTTTTCTCCACAAAAAGCCACAAAGGTCCGTTTAACAACACTGCGATGTGGCGGATGTGACTAGCCCCTCAAGCAAGTCATCGCTGATAACACACATGGGCTAGTTGACCGATACCGCATTTACAAATTATATGCATATATCTGCACTCGTATGAAGACGCCTGTATATTTGATTAGTGCTATGCCAATATTCTGAAATATTTTTCAGCCTTTTCCTCATGCTTCACTCACCGGACCCTCACTATGTACACAACCTAATCAGACTAGTTCCTTACCAAAATGCTCCGCATTAGTGGTCTGATTCTTATCTCTACATCTCGCATTCTGTGGACATAGACTTCGTAAAACATTTGGGCAATATGGTCCCACACTACTGTCTCCAACTGTACTACTCCCGCCCTTGGTGCTGATAATCATGCTACCAAGTGCAATATTGCAGTATGCTGATCATGCCCAATAGGCGTGCCTTGCTTTGGGGAGAATAAAATATTTGAGATCCATCGCAGCCAGTTTCCAAATCAGATAGTCGTCCACATGCCCGGAAAAGCACTAGACTGCGGTTTCAGCCTGTTGGGCACCGTCAGTAGTGCGCATCCATCGGATCCGTCAGGATTCGAACCCATGACCACCAGCGGCTTGAACCGCCAGTCAGCAGCTTATGTCACTGGGCCATGGGGGACAGCATCGGACCGTCATGATTTACCAGCTAACTGCGATATATCGCATCTTATCCTCCACTGCCATGCAAGTTACGAACGTTGCAGAGGACAGGGATGGCTCCGAAAGACACGACGTCCACTAACAGTGGCTATGTACGACATAGCATTTAGAAAATGTCAGGGCGATGGACCTCACATAATTACATCAAAATCCCCTACTCGTGAGTACATCAAATTATATCCGCCCTGACATGTTCTAAATGCTGTGTCGTACATAGCCACTGTTAGTGGACGTCGTGTCTTTCGGGGCCAACCCTGTCCTCTGCAACGTACGTAACTTGCATGGCATTGGAGGATAAGACGCGCTATATCGCAGTTAGCTGGTAAATCATGACGGTCCGATGCTGTACCCCGTGGCCCAGTGGAATAAGCCGCTGACTGGCGGTTCAAGCCGCTGGTGGTCATGGGTTCGAATCCTGACGGATACGATAGATATGCACTACTGACGATGCCCAACAGACTGAACCTGCAGTCTAGTGCTTTTCCGGGCATGTGGACGACTATCTGATTTGGAAACTGGCTGCGACTGACCTCACATAATTACATCAAAATCCCCCACTCATGAGTACACTAAAATATTTATTTATTTAGTCTGGTTAAGGTCAAACAATACCTCGGGTGAAGCTGCTGTAAACCAGGCATTTAAGCCTCAATGATCTAAGTGAGGTAAGGAAATAGCAATGCCAATAAATGGCTATCAGAAACGAATACCTCAGGCAGACAACAACAGGTCAGATGAAGTCAGAGTTTTAAACAAATAAATAAATAAATGGTATATGCTCGGTAAAACGAGACACACCTGTAAAGGCGTGATCAAATATGCATACAAGCGTAGCATCTTTGGAATGCTAAAACAGTTCGTTTTAATGAAAGTTATAAATGAAAAGATGTAGTCCATATGAGCGAGCATATTGTCAGGTACTGGTCTGACCAAGGAACCTGAGGCGTTGTGGCACGCAAAAATCAGTCAGAACTGTTACGTCAAGATACTAGTTGGGGGTAATTTCGCCATGTAGTGCTCCATGAGCACAGGAGCCTAAATAAGGTTTCGGTGCAGACAATGACCATTTCGAAGTCGGGATGATCTGTGCTCCATCAAATCATTCGTGATAGTAAAATCAGTTACACAGGATGGAGGTAGAAGGCTGAGGACTGCGTCGGTATGAAATGTTCCGCTGGGACTTTAATTTGTGGCGAGTCATCTCCGTTACGTTGCAGTGTTGTTAAGCGGACATTTATGGCATTTTTTAAGGAGAACGCTTGCCAGGCGAAAACCCACCACGTCCTGGAACGCTACCGTAGCTTCCGTTGCACATTAGTGCTAGTCCGCTATGCATCGTACAGGTCGATTTTGCACTTTATTATTCGCAGTCGTTTGACAGCAAAAATTCTTCCTTGGTTAGCTAAATGGCTTAGTAATGATCTGGCAATGGTCGTCGAAGCCGGTCATAGATGCAAAAGAGTCCCAGAGTCGAATGGTAAATGATGCATGTGAGTAAACACATTGTTAATAGAGGCCGGCTTTTTCCATTATATTATTGTCCGGCTCGCAAACCGTGTCCAGCTATCCACGCTGGACTTGTCATGGGGACGGTGAGTGCAGTTGGTCCTTGTGGCTTAATATGTCCATAACAGGCTAAAATGCCATGTTCCGCAAAGTGGATTCGGAATTCCTTCAAATGTAAGTCTCCATGGCCAAGTGAAAACTCCATAAAAGTCCATCGGAAAAGCCACTTATAGGAGCGCAACGCTGTCCGTGAAATGACAGCAGGAAATCTCCAGGTGACTGGAGAAGCGGAACGTTTGAGGCAGTGAAGGTAATCTCGCCAGAATTGTTTGGCTTCTGTTGTGGAACAGGGGATCCATGTAAATAAATTATTCCAGGCGAGTAACTTGTGCCACTGTGAGTACGAGGCGAGCTATACCCAATTGTTTAGACCAGTGAAAGTAGCGTCTCCAGAATAGCGGAAAGAGCTTCATCTGGGACGACGTGTAGGTTTTTCATCTCCCGTGGAAAATATCAAGCGTTTAAAACAGCCAGCTATTGAGGATGGGTCGGCCAGTCCCAGTGGATAAACCTTCTTGTTTTGGAGGATATAACTGTGGAATTTTGGGAAAAGACGGGCAACAGACAAGAGGCAGCCAAACAGATAGACAGCAATGAATCAAGAAGCACTAACATAGACTGGTGGCGCGCAACGGTGCCTATGATACATAAAACTTATGCAATTTTGTTTAGTATACATGATTTGCAAGCGAGTTCTTTACATCACGTCGCTGGTGTGACTCCGACTACGACTACTAGGTAGAAAGAATGTTCTGCACCCGCTGGGTCAAGCGACCGATATAACAATGCGTGTTGAAAAAAGTTACGCGAATGATGCGATGCTTGGATAGGAACAAGTAAACAGATGATGATGACAGCAGTCCGAATGCGAGAGTCAGCTTAGTTGAATCTAAGGACAACTAGGTTGCGACCGAATGCTAGAGCAAAACAGGTAAAGCAACGTTCCAAGAGGAAAAAGAAATTCAAAGAATCGGCCAGGAGTAGATGAATGCGGACGGCAGTGCGAAGGGTACTTTGTGAGAGTAGTTACGCTAAAGCGCTCATGATTCCACAGTCCAAAAGCCATCGGAATCTATAGGAAAGGGTCAGAGAGAGCCAAAAGTTCCTTGCATGGGGAGTCGTTATCCCATTTACGGTCTCACTAACAGACAAATGCGAACCTAAGGTAAAGAGCGAAGGCATATGAAGGGAGGTAATATAAGCAAACTAATGGAAGTACTAGTCAAGAAACACCTAGCAATGGTCCGAGTGCCGTCAGTAATCAGGAGCATGGTCGGAGCGCAGGAGACCACACGCACGAAGATAACTTGGATAGGCGCAATGAGTGTAAGCGTGGGAATAAAAATGGAGCGCAATAACAGAGAAGGCCATGGGTAAGAGGAAAATAAAGTAACAGTGATCTAGACGCTAGTGGAATAGAGCGAATTCGCTGCTAGACTCTGGTAGGAAATGGCAATAACATCATATTTTGAGGAGGAAGCAACTTTAAATACCGTCGTAACAAACTTTGAACAACTACGCAGTGCAACCATGATGGATCAACTTTTTCTCAAAACGCGAAAGCTAGCGGTAATGAAAATGGCCCGCGGTAACAGGGAAACAATCACACGTCCTATATCCACACACCGGACTTCCGCAGCTAGTATATCACCCAATATTATTCAAGGTTCTTCTCACCATGTTCCAGATAGTCCGGACTCTGGAGCACCTACCTTGTCCCACCGGTTGTTACCGCCACAACAACTACCTGAGCGAGCAAATTCCCTTCTTTTTACACCACATCACGCGCCTTTTTTATTCCAGGTAGGGATGAGCCGCGACAAGCTCATCCCGACACTCAATACGTCACCAACGAAAAGCACACTGTTACTTCTTTTGACCCAGTTCCTACAGCTTCTACAGATGGCCCAGTAGCTCTTCGTGCTCCCTTTATGTCATCCACAAAACTGGGAGACACTGACCAACTTTTCTCCATTATACTCATACATACCAGGGCGCTGAACAACAAGATGCATGTTCTACGCCCCTTGGCTATCCTTGCTGCGCCTGATGCAATACTAGTCACCAAAACATGGTTTGGTGCCTTTACGTTCGATGATTCCTTTTTCATTCAAGGCTACCAGCTGTACACACATTCGCGTACACACAAACGAGTTGGAGGGTGTGCTATTTATCTGCAGCAAAATTTCTCTGCTAATATCGAAGTCCTAGATAACACCGAAATTTTGGACCCTATATGGATAACGGTTGATGTCATGGGACCCAAGTTACTACTTGGATGCATTTACTGGGCTCCTGATACATCACGTGTGAGTGACAAAGCGCTAATAACTACTTTTGAGCTAGCTGCGAGCCATCCATGTGCATGAAAGCTTGTGGCGGACGACTTCAATCTTCCTGCAATCCAGTGGTTTCCACCCACTGCCCCAGCGAAGTATAGTGAGCTGTTAGCCTGCATCAACGTGGGAAGATGCGTGCAGCATGTATCAACGCCGACCAGGTCTAAACACCTGTTGGACCTGATATTTACACTGGGTATATCCAATATACGTGCATCTGTAGGCCTAGAGTTTCCGGGGAGCGACCACATAGTAGTATACTGCTCGCTGTTTGCAACCATCCCGGCAATCTGTACGAGTAGATCAGAGGCCATTAAGATATACCGGCCGATAAGCTCCATAGACTGGCCCACATTTGTTACGATTATTTGAGCAAGGAAATGGGAACAGTTCTTTCTGTCCGACTCCCTGGAGCAATCGTCCGCAATATTTTATGGCGAACTGCACTATTGTCTAGTCCTATTGGCTCCATTTAATCCTTTAAATAAAAGTTCAGGAAAAATTACGAGGCAAACTAAGCGCATGCAAGCTTGAGGCAACTACGACGTTCCTACTACAAAACGTTCAACTTTGCGCATGTGCTGAGACCCAACGAGATTGCGAGCCAGCTATCATCCAGGTCTGTACTGATTAAAACATCCCAACTGCAGCCATGGCCAGTGCAAACAAAGCCAAGCACCTCAGCTGGCTGCTGCGTTCTCGCACTCCTCATTATGGAGCAAAGATCACTGCCATACGCGTCGACCCTAGCAAAGCAAGTGAAGATCCACGGACTATATGTGAGATGTTCAACTCTTACTTCAAAGAGTCCCAGTGGGAAGAACTGTCCCCGGTCACTACTGAGCTGGATGTGCCCACAAACCAGCTGCTCTCCACGATTCAGTTCGATCTAAAAGGCATCCGTTCCGCTATCAAAACCATAAAAACCATCCACCAAACTTGGTCCTGATGGAATTCCACCCACACTACCTAAGAATGGGGGCGATGACCTTTCCATACTCCTCTTGAAACTCTTCACACTCTCTACGGAGAAGGGCCAATACCAATTGGCTTTAAAGCACTCTGTCATCACACCGCGCCATAAAGGTGGCTCCGTACAGGAAGTCAGCAACTACCGACCCATAAACCACACATCTATTCTCTCACGTGTGATGGAGAAATCGGTTAAGCGTGAGCTTATGGCCTGATTGAATGCAGGAGGCCACGTTAGCAGGTCACAGCATGGTTTTCTAAGCGCACGATCCTGCGCGACCTGCCAGCTTGATTTTCCCAACCTGGTCACTGGCGCGATTGATTCAGGTCTGGCGATTATTACGCTATGCCTCGATATGCAAAAGGCGTTCGATAGGGTCCCCATAAACGCCTATTACATGAGCTCAAGGTTTACGGTGTAGCCACCCCTCTGCTTGACTGGCTTAAATCCTACCTAACCGGGCGTACGCAGTCCGTGAAGGTAGCACACTTTGAGTCCATCCCTGTCACAGTTTCCAGCGGTGTTGTGCAAGGCAGCGTGCTTGGACCAACCCTGATTTTGCTTTATGTGAACGACATCTGTAGCAGCCTGCGCCATGGTCACCCATTCCTCTTTGCCGACGATATAAAGGCCGTATATGTCTTCTTACCAAGCTCCAAAGTATCCGCACTACAAGAAATCCGTGAAGACCTGAAGACCTTAGAGTCGGGGTGTCAAAATTGCCAAATGACATTCTCTGCTGATAAATCTAGTATTCTGACCCACAAATGCTCCATATCCGATGGTGCGTTTAATAAATAAATAAAGTTTTTATTCTCGACAACGCGAGGCACGCCTTTACAGGCATGATCATTATAACAAGAATGCGCGGTCAAGAATGTGCAAGAATACGTTATGTTTGCCGTACCAGTGTATGTTTATGTAGGGGGTATGTAATTATGTAGCTATGTGTGTGTGGGTGTGTAACTGTGAGATTCCTGTTTGTAACTGTGCTGCTCTAATTTTCACTCTCATATCGTCGGCAATGCTGGAGTAGAAGATGGATGTCCGTGCGTTGGAAAGGCTTATTCGGACACCCACAGGGCAGTGGTTTTATTTTGTGGCGAGTCACGACCGCCACGTCACAGTGTTGATAAGCAGACATTTGTGGCTTTTTATAGAAAGAACGCTTGCCAGGCGAAAACCCACCACGTCCTGGAACACTGCCGCCGAACTATTTGCTGGAACGGGTCAAACCCGAACCACCCAGCTGGCACCACGAGGAGGTTGTTCGGCTAGCCAACTAAAAACGTTAGCTACTGACCTAGGTATTTGCTATTCTATGACCCTCAACTTTTCAGAGAATGTGCAGTATCAGGTAGCAAAAGCACGCAGAAGTCTTCCACATAGGCCGCCACATTAACTCGGCTGATGCACGGTTGGAGCTTTACCGCAGTCATGTTCGTCCGCAGCTGGAATACTGCCCCTTCATCTTCAGTAATTTGCGGAAATCAGACCGCATATTGCTCGAAAAGGCTCAGCGGCGGTTTATTAAAATAGTAGCCTCATAAGGCCTAGCGCTTAGTTACCTACAGAGGTGTAACCATCTCAAACTCCAGCCTATATGGCTGCGGCGCATTATCTTAAACCTGTGCTTCTTACATAAGTTAATATACCAAGCGGTGCACAGTGATATCCCCAGCCTGACACTGAGAAGAGGATCAGAATTCAATTTCCGAAACAAGCACTGCACAGTTGCCCCGCTGCCAGCGAGGAAGAAACTACGTTCACGTTTCTTCCTGGTCACTTATGTATATATCTGGAACAACTTACCTTCACAGCTGCGGAAGATTTACAATCCACAGGCTTTCAAGCAGGAGGTACGAAAGTGTATGTGCCTGGATAACATAAGACGCCTTTTTAACATCTGTGCTTCTGATGACAACCTTTTTGAGACCGGCCCCGATGGGGCATAGGTTACATTTTGGTCAGCTCTGGCGCAACTTTGTATTGCGCTCAAATAGACTTAATGACAGGAGCATCTTGGGCTCACAGGTCCTCCCCATACTTTGCGGTCCCTGTCACACCACGTGAGAGACCTTGGCTCGATCAGTTGCACGCGTCTTACAGATGTTAGGACTGCTAATCCGACAACAAAAGGTATTCAGCCTACCCCAGTAGTAGCTGAGCGCTTTACTGGCTCCCACCGACACTTAGTTAAATGGGAAGTCTTAAAATAGTAGACGCTACCGCAAAGGCAACCTGGAAACACTAATCGGTAGCTCAAATCCTTTGAACGCTCCATCTCGATGTCCAGTTTCTCACTGCTCAACAGATCAGCACTTAAAGCAGCCTTGTACTATTGAATGGGAGCATCGTAAGCCTGTAGGCACTGACCAGGTAGGATATTGCATAGCAATGGGCAAAAATCCGAACGGACAAACTTTACTTCACTTCTTCCTTCTCCTCTACACTTTGGTTCCTTCGTCTCCATCTTTACCCCTTAGTATTTTCCAAATACCTAGTCCACTTGGTCTCTTGCGAATACTTATACTTGTGACCCATGAGTCACGTCTACTAAAAAGACTTTAACAACATTAAGCCTCATGTGAAATGCCAGGTTCTAGCGTTGTTGTCCACACATATGGTGCACCCGTAAGTTACCATTTATCTGTCTAAAATAGTCGTATAAATTGCCTGCTTTATAGGTGTTTCTACTAGCCTACGTAATCAGCATCTACTAGTTGCCCATAACCGATGCCCTCCCCTCTTTTTTAAGTACTCGCTACTTTACACTGCTGATTATATAACAGGGACACCTACCCACCTCGAAGGCAATATCACCATAACCTATATTCAGGCAATTACTCTCAACTTAAGCTTTCTTGGCCCATACATTTAGACTTATCTGCGTTATACTTATGCCTATCACTATCGGAAACGCTGGTAGACAGGCATTATGAAAACCAGTTGCTTTTCTTCAACCCTTTATGCTTGCACAGCAATTTTTCCGGATTCCCTTTCTCTGGCAAAAAGCTAACCATGCGGCAGTGAGGCCCCTGTCATCTGGAAAGCTAGACACCCAGATATTTTGACCACCACTTCTTCTTTCCTTTTCCGTTCGTACGTAATTTTAACCTTTACCTGGCTCCAAAGCCTACCATACGTAATGCGTAATGGTGGGTGAACAACCGGCTCCCACTTGTTTTCCGTTATCTTCTCTGCTTGCGTTATATTATTCTTCATTCATTTTGCCTGACAATGTGGAAGCTTCCCACCAGGAAACCTCCAAGTTAATAGCTGTTGTGATCTCCAAGTTTTCTATTACCGTACGCTGGTGAATATCACTTGCACTTGCATCGGACTCCAAACCAAGAGAGTTAGAGCTCAAAATAGCAACGCGATGCAGAAATGGTGTGCTTTAACATATGAGGTCCAATAATCCGTCACAAATGAGAAAGTGCAACCTCTATAAGACGAGGTGATCATGCCTAACCAAAGCGGCATTCGTGGTATTTCCCGCCTGAATGCATTTCGCTAATTTTTGGACACCTATTTCTCTATTATCAATAGAAGACATCACTAGCTCATTAGCATTGGTGGCACATCCATTAAGATATATAACATAACATCAAAGTGCTGAAACTGATGATGCTTCTCCAGGGAACGATTGCGTTATTCTGGTCCAACACCACAGGCACTTGCATCCGACTTTCAGCTAAGAGAAATAGAGCTCTAAACTAGCAGCTTAATGCACGGTTGTGTGCTTTAGCACCTGTGGCCCACTAATCGGTCATGCTTGAGATGGTGCAACCCCCCAAAAGAAGTGGTATTCGTGTCTAACCAAAGCGGAACTCAAGGTTTTTCTCACCCGGACACATTTTGTGAATTTTCCCACATTAGTATTTTTAATTATCACTGGAAGACCACCCTGTCTCATTAGTGTCAGTGATACAAACATAACGACGTATAATATAGCCACAAAGAGTCGGAACTGGTAAACTTTCTGTAGGAAATGCTTGCGTTTTCCTAGTTCAGATGGGGCAAATGAGTTGCAAATATAGCTGTTTCAGCTCTACTCTATTACGCAGCTCTTCACAACTTGTCATTATACTTCGGAGAGTTGATTCGTCCCTAGTACTTAATTCGAGTGGTGCTGCGAATTTAGTTATTCTTTTGTTCAGTCGCACAACCTCTAGTGGGTTTCTTTGGATTCCAATGACCTCAAGAATCCAGCTCCTGAATACTTCCAAGGATGTTTCATCAGGAACGTTAAATGCAATAGTACTAAACGTAGTATTTCTTCCTTTGGTACCCGTATGCAGTGCGGCTTCCGGCTTGGCTGCTTCTGACGCAGAAATGAATGGTATGGCCGTAGCAGGCGAGCCGTATGGTGTATTTTGCTCGCGAGGCCGTTTAGTTGGAGGAGCCGGCGTGTGTCGTTTCCAGACAGGTGACATACTAGATGCTCGCCGACTAAATTGGGGTACTTCGGGTGGCAAGGCGCAGCTTGCTGCGTTTATCATCTTTGAGAATGATGCCTCTGCGACTTGCCCTCCTGGTCCATTGGATGATCTGACCGAGGATGTGCAATCCTCAGACAACTATTATCTCCCAAAGTCGATTGGGATCATGGGTACCCATAACCTCCAGTTTTAGCATTTCTGCCACCGAGCAATGGTTTTGTACCATTTGCTTGATCTCACCCTGAGCTACATCCTCTGAGACATCTAAATCAACTATGTGGGAGGCCTCCGGGGTGACAAAATCCTGCAGAGGAGCAGAAGATATTCCAGGGGTCCGCTCATTAGTAGCAGGCTTGGATGCAGAAAGCTTTTCGTAACGGCGTTGTATGGCTGTCTTTGCGTTCACTAATTTTAACTGGACAAAGGTTGTGCGCGACCGGAAGTCTGTTTGGTATGACAGGAATTTATGGGCCGAACGCTCTGTATCAAACCTGAATAGCACGGGGCATTGGTTTTTAATAGCCCTTTTCCTCAGTCTGGTGCAACTGATTAAATTACCTTATGTTCCCTTGTCTTGTCCATATGGACTCAGCTCATGCGGCTTTGGTATAATTTTTGCATCCAAATCGGAGCATTAAAAACGTTGAATTCCACATTCATAGTGGATTCTGCGGCCCAATATACTCTGAAAATCGCACATGGTCGCATTCTGGCTGTGAGCTAGCTACACCATATCCAGTGCTGTTCTACCTATATAATAATTCTTACAGCCTACCTAGTATTTCTCTAAAACCATTCCGCCAGTTTTCCCAACTTTTACTACGTTTACTGAGAAAGTATGCTTTTCGGCCCACTGCGTCATACTTCGCTACTGCAGCGAATTACACGTTATCTTAGGCATTCCCAGTTACTACTCCATACTCGGAACTTATTACGCCTAGCCGTTTTTTGTATTATTTCTTTCTTTTTTCTGTATCTGCTTCCAAAGCAGAACGTGAATTTAGCAGAGGCTCGAAAATAGCGCTATCCGCAGCCGACTGCTAAAAATGCAAATATCTCCATAACCAATGCACCTAGCATAATTATTTTACCTTTGTCTTAACCAGCGCCTAGGGTTTGTCCTAGACCGCCCATTGTTGTCCCGTTTTAGTTAACATTTCGGCTTCAAAACGGCGTTTATTCCGCTTAATTGGAGATTTACACTTTGAAATTCGCGTTAGGTTTTCGGTTCTGGTATGCTGTTTCTTGGCTTTATTTTGGCTCCATTTTCCAATATTAGTGTATTTTCTAGTTAAGTGGGCCGGCCTTTCAGTCGCACTTTTCTAAGAAAGGCTAAATTGTTAGCCACTACTGTTATTTCCCTTGTTTCCACCCTCCACTTTTACGATCTAATTTTTGCTTGCTTATTCCTTTCCATGAGACCGCTACTAATGGATGCTCGAAATACGGTGATGTGACCAAAGAAAATGGATCAAATTTCCTCTAATTGATAGTTTACTAATGGAATCAGGCACCTCAAGGTTTGGCAGCGGTAGCCGGTGTAAAGCACAGAATTCGTACATAAGCTACGGAGATTCAAACTACTGCCTTCAAAAATGTCAAGGCCTACGAAACGTTTGTATTTATCCCTGCTCTACTGTTCAGAAAGATAAACACGATCAAAAGCAGTTGTTAACGATATTTCTTCTCCATGCATGAGCATGGACGTTATGTCCAAGTTGATCTGATCCCACGCAGGAACAGCATCTAGCGCTTGTCTAGAAATAAACCTTTATTTATTTATTTGATAGGAGGGTAGAAGAACGTTCATATAAGAATAGGTTAGTCGGCGCACTGAGATGGGATCATACGATTGTGGTGAGAACAACTGTGGACTGGTCTAGTAAGGCTGGACCAATAGCAGGGCAGTGAGAACTGGTCCTCCAATGGAAGAAAGATTGAGGACATAGATCCTGATAAGAAAAGGTTAGGAACTGGATGAGAAAAGTTTATTGATAGGGAGTGGAGGAGCGCACGAGGCTTTCCAGGTGATGTAAACAAAACCTTGGGTCTGTCGAACCAAGATTTGTAACGTCGAAGAAGTCTGAGTGAAATCAGATACCAAGTGGCCGATCTGGCGAGACTGGATTAGTCAGCGCGTAGAAGTAGCAGTACAACAAAGGCAGGAAAAGTGGCTGCAACATTAGAGCGTGAACGAGTCTAGCAGCCTCAAGGGTAGGAGAACAAGATCGTTGAGTCTGCATAGCGTATACCGCTTAAGTCTGGGTAGCATAGGAGAAGTCAGAGAGAAAGAAACTGATCAGTGGGTCTAGCTTACCACATTGCAGTGAGGTCTGGCACTCCATTTGAAGAAGAATTGAAAACGTAGAGCGATAAAATATACGTTAGCGTCAGGATGAGAAAGGTTTATTGGCGAAAGGTGGGAAAAGCCCACGAGGCTCTCCAGGTAGTGTAAAAGGATAGTGGAGTCAGCCGAACCAAGAGAGGTGACGTCTCAGAAATCTGGATACATCCGGAGAGCAGGAGGCCTATCGAATAAGACTGGATCAGTCGGCTTGTTTGCCTAAGGACAAATGGTAAAGGTGAGAAGAAAACTAACAATAAGTGATAGGCAAGTCTAGCAGACTCAAAATGTAAAGGGAACATCTTGTTTAGCCTGCGGGGCGTATACGCTTAAGTCTTAGTAGCACTGAAGGAGGAAGAAAGAACGAGACAATCAGTGGGACTTGACCACTGCGGGGCAGTACGAGCTGGCCAGCCTGTAGAAGGAGGAATGGAAACAGAAAAAACATTAAGTCGTACTATTAAAGTGCGTAAATAGGCTATACCAATGAAGTGGAAAAATCTAGCGGGCTCTCGTGGCGAGCGAAACAGAGCCAAGTCCGTAGGGTCTAGACCGTTTGTGACACTGTAGCATAGAAGCAATCAGAGATAAGGAAGTAGAGTCTTGGCAGGGCACTGAGAGGTGGCCGTCCGATTGAGGAAGGAAGGAATACAACAAGCGCGATAATAAAAGTACTGGCTCAAGATAAATGGTGAAGAAACTAAGGAGGCAAACATAGCGATCCGTCAACAAAACATTGGCTGTTAACGTAATAGTGATCTGAGAGAGTTCGGAGAGTAAAAGCTCTTTCAGGCGACACTTGGTTAATCTGCGTACAATGAAGACAGCGAGCGCAGTACGGAAATGACAAGGGCAGAATCGAGAGCTTTAATAATTAAAAGGAGTTATACTCGTAAACTGTATGCTAATCCAGCAAAGTTCTGGGGGTAAGGGAATCGGTGCGTTGGAAGTGCATTGCCTAGATCATTTAGGTCTTGGTAGTATGGATGCAGTCAGGAAGCAGCAGACTGATCAGATGAGATTACATTAAGACAAGGTACAGAGTTAACTGCCTAGGTAAAGAAATGTAACCAGACACGACGGCAAGGATAGGGCAGGGTAGAGATGAGAACGGTTTTATTGATAAAGAGTGTAAAAGTTAACGAGGATTCCAAAGGAGTTTGAACAGTCTGTTAGGTCAACCAAAACAAGGGGCAACGTCTCAGATGTCTGAATGAATCCGAAGAACAGGAAGCCGATATGGCAAAACTGGATTAGTCGGCGTGTTAGGATTAGGACGTGCAATAAAGATGAGAAGAGAGCTATAACAATAAAGGGTGAATGAGTCTAGGGGCTCACGGAGTTAATAAGTTCTTAAAGGTTAAACAATTCTTGCAGAGGCCTGAGGTGAGGGGAACATAGCATCGAGTCAACAGAGCCTAGCGTGTTTGTATCTTCGTAGTTTTGAAAGCAGTCAGAAGGAAGTAGACTGGTAGGATGAGACTAGGCCAGGGCAGGGTACTGAGAGTTAGCAGTCCGATGGAAGAATGAATGAAGACAGCGAAGTAAGGAAAGAACAAGGTCGGAGTGGAGAAAGCTTTACTGAGTAGGAGTATGGAAGCCAACGGGACTCTCTAAGCTAATGTGGATAGGATATTTGATCTGCTTAATTTTGACCGGTAACGTCACAGTAGTCAGAGGTCAGAAAGCAGGAGCCGAAATACACGAGGCTGTATTAGTCGGCACCTTAAGATTTAGTAATAAGGTTAAGTTGGGAAGGTAAATAGAGTGTCAGCAGCAAATTACATGTTAGGTATGGGAGTTTAAATTAGTTAGGTGTAAGCAATCGGGTTGAGAGAAATAGTGTTTTGGTTGTGCCGAGCCTATACCGTTTACAGCTCAGTACTCCGTAGTCAGCCAGAAAGTAGGAGACTGGTCGGAGGAAACAAGGTCAGCACACAGCGCTGGGTTACTGAAAAGGTGGGGAAGGCAACGAGTGAGGGGGAACAGATTGTTCAGCCTTCTGAACATTGACCTGTACCGTCGCAATATTCCGAGAAGGTCAGCAGAAACGGACAGGTTAGAGATGGAGGTGGCTATGGGTGTAAAGGCTAACAAGGCTCTTGGCGCATTGGTATTATTTCGCACAATTAAATAAATAAATAAATAAATATTTTATTCTCGACTATGCGAGGTACGCCAATTGAGGCATGATCAACTATGTACAGCTGTACAGACATTTCATGGGAACTGTAGTGACAGTAGAAAATTGTTCATGTGTCCATGCTTGGAGCTGTGCAATAGTGAACACGCGAAACAACGAGTTGGTTGTAGTGGGATCGGGATCCATTTGTTTGGACATAATCGCTCTGCCATATATCGCAGTCATACCTCGACTAATAATAGATAAAGAATCCTGAGTGCTCCATTGGGAGCTAATTGAAGAGCAAGCTATCCAGTATGATGATTCTAATTGAGCTGCCAGTGTGAAGTTATGGGCTGTGACTTTATTCGGTGGCGAGTCACATTTGCCACGTTGCAGTGTTGTTAAACGGGCATTTGTGGCTTTTTATAGGGAGAACGCTTGCCAGGCGAAAACCCACCACGTCCTGAAACACTGCCACCAATCCATTGAATGGCAAGTTGTAACTTGCTATGTTACTGGTTGAACGTATTTTGCTCCGTTATTCGCAGTCAAGTTGCGTCCCAATTTTCTGCTGACTGCTGCGTTATGCGAGTTGCCATTGCGTGCCTATGTCCTCTCCTGTGCCAGATCGGTAGGTCAGGAACTAAGCATTCTTTCTGGATATAACGTGTTGATCATCTGCAGAACCACGTGAAGTCTCGAAGAACAAACGTTGAAATATGTTGAAGTCTTGGAGGATAGGTTCCGAAGAATGAATCGCAGATCCCCCAGGGTATGTAGTGAAATTGATTAGAAATATGGGAAACCACGGCCATTTGAGAGGGCAAACGGATTGAAGAGCTTAGAATGACCGATTGTTCAAGCTTTGTATTGGCAAGCGAATGTGCTTTCCGTAGTCGAAAGTCCTCCAGTCAAGAGATATGTGGAAGAGGTATTGTTAGGTAAATTGAACTCAGTGGTTCATGCTGCGGAAGAATTGTATCAGTGCAAGCTATTGAATGATTTGTCCGGTTAGTAAATTGCAAAAAGGTTGATAATTTTCCGCTCACGTCCAGGTAAAGGAGCTGTGTGCCTTGTATTGTTGTCGAAACGGAGGACAATTCCTTGGGTGCATGTCGCCGTACCAGTGACAGACTCGGGAGAAAAAGGAAACGAACAGAGACAGCCACACAGACAGAAAAAAGGAATGCATCTGGAATGCAGTCAATCAATAGCGGCGATGCCTGAACTATTGTACCTTATGCATGTAACTGTTATATAAATATCGCATATACACGTATATCATAATTGGCGAAATACGACGAGAATCGAGCAGAACACGGGTCAGTAAAGAATGAAAGATTGAAAATGAAGCAGGAGTGTTTGGGGAGTCCTAAAATAGACACCTGCTCTATCGGTGGGAACCAGAGTGAGGAGAACGAGGTGTGCAGATAATGGGAAGGAATATCACTCATAAGAAGCGACACAGGCGTATTTCCTTAATCCCAAATTGGTAGGAATGCAAGAAGTCAGGCAAGACAAACACATGTAAGTCAGCGTGGTATGAAGAAAAAATGCAACAGAAAGCACAGGAAGGTAAGCAGAGAGTCGGTAAAAGAGGTTTTATTGTGGGAAAGTGGTAAAGCTGCCGACGTTCATCTGCTGATGCTTCATCTTTATTAGCAACAAGAAGGATGAATAATGCCCAGTGATATAATTACATCATTAAGGCTTTGTATGAAATTCTATATGTGATCGGGACCGTTCTCTCACAGCTCGTCCTCAGGGATGCAGGTGCCCAAGATGTCTGCTACTTTGGGGACGCTTAGCAGTCTATGTATGGCCGTGGAGAACTGCAGGATACAATCAAATGCTCTGATGGCTTCAGGTAACTTATTCCACACATGCGCATATCTATAGAGGAAGAAGTTAAAACGTATAAAGCAGCGGGTTTTGGGTAGTGAGAATGAATGTGGCTTTTTGCGTAGAGGATAGCGTTTGTCGCCCAGCGGTTGAAAATATCTTTCAATATTTGAATCCGATTTGTTGATTAGCTTATATAGAAAAACTAGGTTGGTTTTAAGTCTCCGCAGCCAAGGTGGTTCCAGACCAAGCTGCTTTCAGCGGCGTAGCTGATCCTAGAAGGCGCTTAGTGAACGAAGGCTGGACTTTCTCGATGACCATCCTATCACTTTTGCGTGAATTAGTAACCACTATCGATCAGTACTCTGCTATAGGTCGGGCACACAACTTGTAGAGCATGAGTCGCGACTCTGACAGGGTCATTGACTTTAGTATATAGCCAACAATAGACCTGGCGTTTGCAGAGCTATAGCTCGCTTGTTCCACAAAATTCAGTGAGCTTGAGTAGTGCACACTGAGATCGCTCACGGTAATGCTGTTATCTAGTGGTATTCCGCTAAGTGTTAATATGTTGGGCGGTATAAAGAACCGGTAGGAAAGGACGTTACATTTCGTTGGTGAGAACTCTGGTTTCCACAGGTCACACAAGGTTTCAAGAGCGCCGAGATGGCTTTGAATGGTGACAGATAGGCAGCTTGGATCAAATGAGAATACCACTTTTTTACCATCAGGAAACTTGTAGGGAGTGCCTTGTTGGAAGACTTGGAAACATCATTGATGTACAGTAAAAACACCAAAGGACCTAGGACGCTGCCTTGGAACACACCGCTGGATAAAGATGCCTATTTGGACGTGACATCGCCCAGTAGCACTGAATGCGTTCGGTTAGAAAGCTAAGAAGAAAACCAAGAAAGGAGGTGGCCAGAAACACCGAATGCAGTTAATTTTGTCAACAATACATTGTGTGGAACCCGGTGGAATACTTTTTCATATCCATGAAGACGATGACCAATGCTTAGCCCAGGTCTGTGGAGGGTGTAACGTCGTTTAAGAATTCAACCTGGCAAGTTTGACAAGATTTGGTAGGCAGAAACTCGTGTTGGGACCTATTAATAAGGTTGCGTTGCAACAGAAAACGAAACATCCCGTTAATGGGTATTTTTCTACTGAAGAACGCAGATTTATTTTCTCTCTTAACAAATTGCTTCTATTTATGTCTGCATTTTTGGAATTGTTTTTACTTTTCGTATGCCTTATAATTCCTTCATTCATTTCTTCCATGTGCGCAACAACAAATGGGGGCAACTGAGTGGCCAATTATGGTGCGATCAATTTAAAGTGAACTTGTGGCAAATTGGATTCCGTTTCAAGGAGAAAAGGCAAACTACACCTCCGCGAAGTATTCACAATAAAATACAAGGAGCTCAATATCGCCCGAAGGAACCAGAAAAATGTCAAGGTGGGCGCCTGCGACCCAGTAGCTGTATACTAAACAGTGCCAATGCATTTGCAATTGCTAACGATGAACATATATTTTGCCAACTTCCATGCAAGAGCATCGGATAAATGTAAGCATTGATCTGAACCCTTTAGGGTGCAGCCTCTAGCAGGTCTAGAAATATACCTATTTATTTATTTATTTATTTATTTATTTTCATAAGTCTAGACGCAATGGATATGTGGCTGATAGGACGGTAATTGTCAATATTTTGTCGGCAGCCTCGTTTGTGTCGTGGCATGATGGTTTCGTGATTCTATTTAGATGGGTATTGTCCGCTCTTAATAGAGCGGATAAGTGGCTCAAAGCAATTAGCGTAGCATCGGATTAAAAGGGCTTTATAGGAAAACGTAAGGAAGATCAACAAGTAAAGCAAGGGAAAATGAAATATCAGTGGAAGTGCCAAGCATGAGGCAGTATACCTCGGTCACCGTGGTCGGAAAACCAGCGAGAGAGCTCAGGCGAGACTGCATTAGGCAGAAAGAATAGCCTATTCGGGCCAGAATGGGTGGGAGTGACTTTCGATGAAGCAAGCAGAGATTTGGGAACTGAACGCTAACCTAAGCAGGAAGAGCAATTTATGGAGTTATAGTAGATGGAAGCTGCATGGTATCTGCCTAAACTGACGCGATTATATCTAAGGTGTCTGTGGGATCAGATAGCAGTAGGAAAAACAGGCTACAATGGGCTAGGTCAAGTTGGTAAGCAGATCTTCAGGTGGCAGGGTAAGTTGGGATCAAGAAAGAAATACACTGCCCAGTTAGCAAATTTACAGAGTGGTGTGGCTTAGAGGGGCAAGAAAAGACAGCAAGCCAGGTTTAGGGCAGAAGCAAACAAAGCGGTTGCCTCTCCTGTACACCATGCTTTTAAGCCTCCGTGGTCCAAGTGGTAAAAAGCAATGCGATGGTTCTGCAATAGGTCAGACATCTAATCCTCTATGGCCACCAAACGTTTATGAAGCAGGAGAGTTATGATAAGCAATACGACAGGCACGTACTAAACAATCTAGGCGGGCTGGTTGTATAAATGGTATAGGCAGATAAGCAGATGAGTAGATTAAAAGGGCTAAAAGCAAGTGTTATGAAGATCAACCAGCTTAGTTGAGGAAGAAGAAACATATCGAAGGACATGCGATACCTATGGTAGCATTAATCAATCTCCTGGCTGCAATCAAACAGGAAGGCAAGCCAGCTCAGACAGGCGCGGAATAAGTAACGGTAAAGTGATGTACAAACCCGAATTAAAGGGATCAGATGCAGTAGTTAAGGGGTATATACGGGTAATTGGAAGGAGAGTATTAAGTGAGTGATAAAGGTCGCGTATATTGACAGGCAAAGCAAATAAGTTTCGAGTTCAGAGAGTTTTGGGAACAATGGGTTGGTAAAGTGGTTTGGTAACCTTCCGCCCTTGACACAAGAGCTCCGTCAGATCAGGTGAATCAGTACGATTGGAATTGGATTTTATAGCGAACAGGGGCGATAACCGCGTTACCCGAGACTTGATGACATTACGGCAACCGTTCGTGATGTCACCTCAGGTGGGTTAAACAGAGTGGGAATAGTCCAGGTGTTCCTTTGTGTGTCATGACATCGACGGATAAGCCCATAGTGGTGACAATGGGAGTCGGTTTGCCCTCTCCAATCTGATCCACGCACCGATGCTCGTCAAGCTGGCCGGCTTAAGACCGCTCGTCACGCATTAGGGCGTTCTACCCCTCAATTCTATTCACGCAGTCGTCAGATTTGGCAATCTCCACCGCCTCGGCAATCAGCCGCCTCGGTGTTGATCTTATGCCCCTCCTGATGACCTCTACGTTTTCAAGACCTATGTGGTGCCCCGTGTCCAATGCATGCACAGTTACGGCCGAGTCTCTTACCATTACCTGGTATTCAAACTGGTTTCTTGGTGGTCTTGAAATGCGCCTCCTGTGCTCCGAAGTTTGTGTGCGTTATGCTCTTGCTGTTTGGCCTATGTATACATGTGCACAGTCTTTACATTTAATTTTAAAAACACAGTTAGTCGTCCTATTCTCGGAAAGGGGTCCTTCAAGTGTACCAGCGCCGAACGTAACATTCTACCTCGCTGAAAGATCACCCTTATATTTTCCTTGTTAAATACCCACCGAAGTGCCTTCCTCGTACGGAAATCGGACGGTCCCCATCCACTCGGCTGTGGGCCTTGACTGCCGGTGTAGTGCTTTATGCAATTGACGTTTGATTAGTCACCGTGAGTAACCGCCTTCTAATAGTTTGCTCATTGCCACTTTCCGCGCAGCCTTTTTGTTCTCCTCTATCATGCACAAGATTTGTGCCTTGTAGAACAGAGTTGAGGCTATCCCGTCGTAAACCTGTTACGGATGACCCGAAGTGAAGTGGAGTATGCCGTCAGTATCCGTTGGCTTGCGATATATTGTCGTCTTTAAATTGCCCCCATTCCCGTGAACCAGGCAGTCAAGAATTGGTATTGTACCGCTACGGGATTCCAACTCAATAATAAACCGTATTCTCTCATCAATGGAAGTTAAGTCATCAAACAATTCGTCCTTCTTATCCCGTTTGACAAGTACAAATGTTTCGTCTACATAACGCCACCAAACTTTTGGTGAGTTAATGGTGTTTGTTAACGCCCTGTTCTGGAAGTCTTCCATATGTAGGTTTGCCCGTACAGAGATATTGGCGATCCCATGGCGATACCTTGTTCCTGAGTGTAAAGCTTCGATTTAAAAACGAAGTAAGACATGTCAAGACACACTGTCATACCCTCGATTATCTGGTTAACTGTTAGTTTCTTCCGATCACTTAGAGTGACGTCTTCATTCAGACAACGTCTTACTATTCCTAGCGCCTCTTCTTTGGGTACATTTGTAAAAAGTGATGGGACATCGAAGCTGACCATCAACGCATTTGACTCCATTTTGAGACTTGCTAGTTTTTGGGCGAAGTCATACGAGTTTTCACGAACGTACTCGTTCGCCCTGTTAGAGGCTGCAATAGTCTTGCCAAATATCTAGCAACTTCATGCGTCGGGGAGCCAATACCGTCGACTATAGGCCGCCCGGGCACCGGGTTTGTGAACTTTTGGCAAGCCATAAACCCTCTTAGGTAAAGTCGATTTTGGATGGAGACTTTACCACTTGCCCGCCCCTAAATCGTCCTTCACGGTGCTTGAATATTTGCCAACCTCCGTTTTACTCTTGTTCATTACTGACGCCACGGTCTTAGCAACAACTAGTCTACATGAACCCGCCTCTAAATGTTGTCCCATTTTTTCCAAGTATTCTAACCTGTTCATTACAACAAGGGTTTTCCCTTCTCAGCCTTTTTAAGTGCAATGCCGCGATCTTCCTTCAGGGAACTTAAGGCAATAGGTTCAGGTTGCGGCAGATTTAGCTCACCCGGTTGCTGAAACTTAATGATATTTACTAACTGTGCTCGAATATTCTCTGCCTTCGTAGCGGCAAACTTTGTCACCACGCTCTCAATGCTTGGGATAATCTCTTTCGCATATACCTTCCATTTATTGATGGTAAATGTCAAAGCTTTCTTCAACCATCTACATTGCTTTTCAATAAAAACCCTATCTGACATATTAACTACATTAAAATAAGTACTAATAGACTAGCAACTGTCAGTAGGACTGGTGGCATTAGGATGCAAAGACATTAAGCGCTCGAACTTACGCATTTGTCTTTTCTTCGAATCCTGCCCTTGTTTCAATTTGACGCCTGAAGCATTATTGAAAATTCTGTTGTAGTCGAGAGGCGATATGGCGGTCTGTAGATCCAGGCTCAGCCGACTCGCGTCGAGGCGGATCTCGCTGAAACGTTTGATCACTAGGTAAATGCACTGTTTTAAAAAGCATCTTGAAACAGCTCTTTAATGCGTGACGAGCGGTCTTAAGCCGGCCAGCTTGACGAGCATCGGTGCGTGGATCAGATTGGAGAGGGCAAACCGACTCCCATTGTCACCACTATGGGCTTATCCGTCAATGTCATGACACACAAAGGAACACCTGGACTATTCCCACTCTGTTTAACCCACCTGAGGTGACATCACGAACGGTTGCCGTAATGTCATCAAGTCTCGGGTAACGCGGTTATCGCCCCTGTTCGCTATAAACTCCCATTCCAATCGCACTGATTCACCTGATCTGACGGAGCTCTTGTGTCAATGGTGGAAGGTTACCAAACTACTATAACAACCGATTGTTTCCAAACCTCACTGATCTCATGACTACTTGATCGGTTGCAGGTATCTTTTAAGCAATTAAAACCAGCTTAATTTTTTGTGCACCTGTATATGTGTGGGTTCCTTTTCCCAGAACTCGTCTGCAGATACGCATGTGCCCAATCTTTGCGCTACTATGAGAACGTTAAGGAATCTCTTTACAAACGCATTGAATTTTATGACATTTTTCGTCTTTCCGACTGCTTCTGGCAAATTCTTCCATGCGGTAGACTATCTGTAGAGGGAGATGTTAGGACATATAGAACAGTGCGCTTAAGGTGGGGAAAACGTATGCAGCCATATACGTAAAGATTACCGAGTATCTCACAAAAATTGAACTTAGCAGCTAATACCAGTGTTAGTGCAATTGACAACTTTATAGAGGAAGATATGTTTGTCTTTAGGACTGCGAAGCCAATGTGGCTCTACCCCGAACCGCTTACGCCAGTCTTGGTAATTGATTGTAGTAAGGCCTAGTAGGCGCTTAGTGAATGTGCGCTGTACCTTCGCGAGCAACAAGCTATGGCATTTGTGCGTGTTTGCAACGCCTAACAAACAATAGTTTAGGCTTAGCCGAGCACATAATTTGTAAAGAGCGAGTCGAGATAACCTTAAGTGCATAGATTTGAAGATGTAGCTAATAAATGCCCTAGCTTTTTGCAGATCTATAGCTTACTTGTTCAGTAACCTTTAGCGAGCTTGAGTAGTGTACACCGTGATCAAGAACAAACCAGCTGAGCTCTATAGAAGTACAGCTAAGGATAAGCCTGTTAGGTGGTAAGGATACCTGTAGGAGCGAACGTTGCACTTTGAGGGGCAAATTAAAGGTTCCATAAACCACAGCTGGTTTCGAGTGCGCTGAGATCATTTCGAATGAGGGAGAGAATGTTTTGAATGCTGGTAGGTTTGAAAGAAAACACCACCTTCACGTCGCCAGCAAGCAGGTGTGGTGTGCCGTGACTGAAAACTCGAAAAATGTCATTCATGTAAAGTAATAGAGCAAGGGACCAAGAACGCATCCTTGGAACACACCGCTGGTTACTGAAGATCTCATTGTAGTAATGCCGCCCAGTTGCACTGACTCCGTTCGGTGGCTGAGGTAGGATGAAAACCAAGAGTGGAGATTGTCTGTTCTGCCAAAGGCGGATAACATCTTGGGTTGTCCCTTTGGTGAGACTAGGTCATGTTAACGAAGACGATGACCAGTGCATGACCTATGTCTATGGAGTGTGGTACGTCGTTCAGAAATTCAAACTGGCAAGTTTGGCAGGACGCTGTTGGTAGAAACCCGTGCTGTGCCCTATTAATGAAGTGACGATGCAGCGGGAATGCAAGCAGTTTCTCCTTAATTATTCTCCATATTGCGCTAGAGGCGATAGGTGTGTGGCTTATAGGACGGCAGCTGTCAACATTTTGACGAGTACCTGGTTTATGTCGTGGAACAACCGCCGCGTGCTTTCAAATGTTTGGTTAGTGGCCGCTCATCCTAGAAAAGGTGAAAACATTAAGAAGGAGGACTGGGATGTCCGGACCCCCAAGTTTCCGCAGTGTAGAGGGGACACCATCTGAAGCAGGCTAATGTGACGGCTTCAGCGAACGAAGTGCTTGCGTGTTTTTGCACAGACTGAAGTCGATAGTGTGTAGCCGATAGCCAGTGACCTTAGGTATGCTAACTGATACTAACAAACCTGTCGCGGTGGAGGAAGCACATAAGTGCTTGTTACTGTAATCGCATAGATCGATCGCATCAGTAAGTATCCTTTTGTCAGGGAGAATAAGGGAGGTAATGGGTAAATCGTGGCGGTCGCTCCGAAGTTTCCTATGTCTAGCAAGAGATTGTCCTTTGTTGTGGGTATAAGCGCTTGGTGCTCAGCTGATATCTGTTCCAAGTTTAACGAGTTTCTCCGATTGGCCAAGCTTTCATTCATACGAATTACGAGATGAAAGTCCGTGGTCTAGTTATAGGTTGAGCGCATTTGCTTGACCTTGGCAGAGACTCTGCGCGTGGCGGCGTCATTAAGAGACTCTATTTTGCTTGTTTGCGTGTGCCTGGGGACAAGCGCACCTAAGCAATCTATTGGGCTTTTACAAAGCTCACAAGTCGCTATATCTATATGGGCCGCAAAGAAGTCATCTAAACTTGCTGTTTAGAGAAGTATGGAAAATGAGTCCTAACGGATGCGGTGGAGAGGTCTTAGTAAAATTTGCATAATCTCTTGGCGAGGATAAACTTTATGGAGTAAAAGTGTGAGCCTCACTCTCTTGTGAGCGCATCCCTGAAGGTTGTTTAACACGTTAACCCATGCGCGGGTATGCCTTTCTTGAAAAGCAGGTCGAGGATATACGGTCCTCTCGTGGGTGCATGCACATATTGAGTACAGTCATGTGTAAAAGCAATGTCATCGAAGGCGCTATACCTGTTAGGTGTGGACTGCTCAAGCTATGAAATATTGAGCACATTGTAACCTCCGCCAATTATCTTCTGACGGGCTGGCACAAAGGATTCTTCATGAAATAGGTTTACCAGCTCCGCAATCGGAGAATAAGAGGAATTAGGTGGGCTATACGCACAACCGATTAGGAAGTCGAGCTGGTCTCCGCCGGATTGAATCCAAACGTAATCATCTGGGTTTCTAATAGAAAGTTGTTACACGGAAGTCACTGTTGACGTAAACAAGACAGCCACCTCCACCTCCATTGAAGAAAATAAATAAGCTGAAATGTACTGCAGTGCATCAGAGGCATCAAGTGGATGTCAAGTTTCCGTAATAAGTATTGCTGGCGGACTGCGCAACAGAGTGAAAGTTCCTAGAAGATGCATTTTATGTTTGATTGATCGCGTGTTGATGCAGAAGTCTTTTTATGAGTCCGTATGTAACGCAGCTGATTTTGCCGCCAGTGTGCCACTCATGGTAGCAGGGATAACGGCGCCATTGTCCGCGTTATGCTAGAGCACGTCGGGTTTTAAGAGTGAGTCCGTTTGGTTACTACACTGAAACGACGCAGAGGAGATAGGTTCGTGATTGGGTAAAAGGTTATTAACGATGATTAAGGTATTGGCAAGGATAGATTGAACGTAAACTTTGGAAGATAACCGTGGACAATAGTGATTATGCAGTCCTAGTGGGCATAGCTCGGCCAGATGTTAGTGGGCTACTATGATACCTGTACCGCGTTCTAAGGTTCGGGGCGGAGAGTGGTCACGTTTGCAAGCAGTGGAGAGGCTCCAGGTTATGTAGTCGGTTGGAGGATTAGAAACCAAGTTCATAGGTGCTGCACTGGGTGTATCAGGGGCAAAAGCCGCAACTGCCGTTTCTCCTGGGCCGTTGTGTCGACCAAGAGAGAACATTTAAGCGGGTTCACATGAGATGATAAGGGCTAGTGACACATGCCATTTCTGGAATTAGTTTCTAGTGAGCCATAGCCTGCCGAAGATGTTGGAATGTTTGGTGGCATTTGTTCAAGGGCATCTGTAGGATGTTTAAGAGCCTGTAAAGTTGATAGAGAGTCAACTTCTTTTGCAGCCTTGTGAGTGGTAACGAGCCGTAGCTCGGCTTGTTTCAGAAAAGGGAATGGGAATGGGTACTGACGGGTTAGGCAGTTCAGCCCAAATTGGAAGGCACTGACGATTATTCTTTGCAAGCAAGGATGGTGCGGAAGGCCTCTTTACTTCGAGGAGTGACCTATAGACAGCAGGTTGATAGCGGGGTACCTGCCATTGAGTATAGTTACATCTACCTTGATAGCACAGAGGAACCGGCGACATTTGCGAGTAGGGTGTGGAGTCGCCAACAAACCTTGTTATATTAGACAGTCTCAGCTCAAGATACTGGTTTGTCTGAGGGCCATGTAGTGGGGCAGTGGTGTTGTTCCGAGTGCTTGCGCCACCGATTGGAGTTAGTGTGGGGCGGACATCGCGCGGTTTCTGACCGTAACTGAGGATACTGGCTTTTAACTGGTGAGCAGCTGGTGTTGGGGTTGGAAGGAAGTATGGTGTTCTGGGGGCGGCACTTGTTTGTTAGTAGTCGTGGTCTCCCAACGTGGTTCATACTTGTTAGATATTGCCTACAAGGGTGCAGTCTGTCTATCCAGAAATGAGCACTTGTTGTGTAGCACGGAGAGTCTGGGTTGCCTGGTTTCGTTGGGACGTTCACTGGATTGATATCTCGGCACGTGGGAATTGTAAGCGGCCGACTTTTTGATACGCTTTCGTTTTGGGCGGTTGCAAGAGAGTTCCTTAGTAGCCAGCAGGGTGCTTGTCATAAGGTTGTTGGATGTGTTGCCGACAGCTTCCACTGTCAGAAGTTCTATATCCGTGTCACACATGTCTGAATCGTTCGGTTTATGAGCATCAGCCTCAGCTTGGCCGATTGCAGCTGCGCGCTGCACTACCAAGAGGGCTACCGCCTCTACTGTGTTGGACAAAGTTAGTTCATTACTGTAGGCCCATGTCAGAGTTGGGTCCACATGTTTTTGTGACAGAGCAAGATGTACTGGATGTGGGTGGCTAGCCCAGACGCCGTGGGGTAACGTTCCACCATTTGCTTAGGCCGAAGTTTATTGGATGATGCAAACGCTCTTTGCAGTGGTGTTTCGTCCGGCTTGAGCACGAGGGGCCTCAAATTGTCTGTCTCTCATAACGCATCGTTTTGTTATTAGAGGCTTGGTCAGTTCTTGATCTCTAAAGGTGATAAGTGTAGCGCACGCTTTACATTTGGATGCTTTTCGCAGACATTTCATGTTGTAGGAGTCAGGAGACATATTGTAGAGACCGAGGAGCGAGTGCTACACCTTCGCTAATTTGATCTTGCCAGATACACTGAATATCATTACGTCATGTACATGACGAATCCATTCGGTAACTGCATTAGCAATGTGTGTAAGTAGCTTCCCTGCCATACTGCGTTCATCCACATCAGCGCTTTGTGTGCTTCCCGAGAGCTGAGCAAGTGGCATAACTTTTGCTAAGGTTACGCTCAGTACAGAGACGTTGTGTTTGAGTATGTTTAACACGATCTCAGGAAGGTTACTTTCGTGTGTGTTTCATTCAGTGGATCTGAAAGGCTCACCCAGCAGTCAGAGGTTGGGGCAAACTCTGTATTTTCAGTAAGTGGCTTAGTTGGTCTAGCCAATTTGTTTACAAGTCTAAGCACAGGCTGCTTTGCACGCATGGTCTTATTAGGATCAAGGTAGTATGACAAGTCAGGTAGCCTGTTCTACTGAATAATGGCAGGGTGCCAGAATAAGCAACAAAACTATGGAAACACTTGGTTTCAAACTGTCAGTTTAGCGAAAAAGAATGAAGAGAAACGTGAAAAATGTAGTTTAGAGCAAACAATGGCCGTTAAAAGCCTGAACAATTTGAGAGCGAGATAAAATGAACCTGGATGTTTGAGTGGGGATAGGATGGCTTAGAGTTGGCGGGTGCTGGTTGGTTTGGATGACGGAAGCAATTGTGAATCGAGGGTACAATGAAGAAGGTGACCGTTGGTGGTAAATAGTACATGTCGTTGCAGTCATCGTTTGGACAGACCAGGTAGCTGCTAGATCAAAAGAAAAGAAAGCAACTCTATTTCTTTAAACCAGACAGCCCTTACTGGGTAAATTTGGAAGCCGTCAGACTCGGGGTAACGCGAGGGTGGTAAAGGCAAAAATGCGATTGAGGAGAGAAATCGGAGCAGTTAGGTTGAAATAAGAACAAGAGTTTGGTGGACGAGATGTTTCGGAGGAACTCTGAGCTCCGTAGGCCAAAAGCAGGCAAAAATGAGGTAGTGTGTGAGGAGTTGTGAAGGTTAAAGGTACCACAAGCTCGATAAGGGGAGTTTAGTTATATTCACCGGCCGTTTTTCTTGTGGCTAAAGATTAGTTGGGCCAGGCTGCCATAGATATCTCCCGTCACTTGAGTAGTATAGGTTTTAATGCTTTGCTTGCATCGAGTAATCACTTTATGACAATATGGAGTTGTGTAGTGGTCGCAGTTGCTCAGCGCTTCAGTGGTTACTCGTGGCATAGGTCCGCCTACCTTTAACGGAAGAAATTATAGCTTGTGCCGTAACGAACGACCGGTAGTGTAAATAGATTGATCGTGTTGCGCTGGTGTTAGCGGGTATCCGCTGACGTTCGAACGTTTTGCATCAGGTTCATGTCGAGGTTTGTACTCGAATAAAAAGGTTAAGGATTATCCTTCACCTTCCTCTTCTTCCTCTGCTTTAACCTTCGTAGCCGCAGAGGGTTTTATTCCAATAGTTTGCAATGGCCACGATAGTTCAACGATGTCGCGTCTATTAAACGTTTGGTGAAGGAACGCCGTACCTTCTCCAGTGTAATCTTGTTGCACCTGCGTAAGTTCATAAGGACTATAGATCGTTTTTCAATGATAGGCTACACGCACATTATATATAGTTTGTGCATAGGGTCCAAGAGCGACAGAGATTTGTAGATACAATCAATCATCGGCCTAGAATTAGCAGCGCTCTAGCTTACTTGCTCCGCCATGGTGAAAGAACAGGAGCAATGTACACTCAGACCACAAGCAGCTTGACTGGTGGCGCGAGGTTTGTTACTGAATGCAAGGGTATTAGCTAACACTATGCACATCTAAGAGTATGCTGCTTCCTACTAAAATATTGTGAGCTTCCACAATGCACACCGGCTTTCTAGAGCGCTAAGGTCTCTTTGTATTACTGATGAGTTGTAGTGAGAATTTTGGCATACTTCAGCTAACCCATCATTTGTATTGCAGATATGCTGTCGCATACCCTATCGGAGCCTAACGAGAATAACACTTTACTGTCGTTGGCGAATAGGTAAGGTGCACCTCGGCGGAAAACCTGACAGACGTCGTTAACGTGGAGTAAATTGAGCCTGGGGCTTGGCACACTCTCTTGAAAGACTCCGCTGGTAACCTGTCTTCGGAAAGACATCGTGCCGCCCAGGCACACAGCTTATGTTCAACTTAATAAATAGGATTTAAACGAGGAGAGTAGCCTTCCGGCGATACGAACCGGCGCTTTAGGGCAGTAGTTTTACGTGTGAAGAGCGGTGAAATGCCCACAACCAGGCAAGGAAGATGACAGCCACTTAGTAAAGTAACTATATCGCGTTTGGGACGTTGCCTTATAACTTGAGCGTGCAAGCCTGACAGGACTTAAAAAGAAAGAACCTATTATCAATGTCATATCACCGGTCGACAATGATCCGGTACGTGGTGGGTTTCCGCCTGGCAAGCGTTCTCCCCACAAAAGGTCGCAAATCTGTTTAACAACACTGCAGAGTGGCAGATTTGACCCGCCACTCCATAAGGTCACTGTCCCATCCATGCTTTGGCAAGTTTATCGATACCACAGCTCACAAACTCTGTGCATATGTCTGCTCTTATAAGGCTACGCCTACATAGTTGATCAGTGACATGCTACTATGCTTAAGTTACCTTTGCAGCTTTTTCCTCATGCTTAACTAACCTAACCCGCAGTATGTAAACAACCTCATCGGACTAGTTTCGCATCAACATACTCCACGTTTATGGTCTAATTCTTAGCTCTACAGCTCGCATTCTGTGAGGATAGACTTCATACAATCTCGAGACTATGTGGACCCACACAATTGACTACGTCTGTACTAATCCCGAGCTTGGTCCTGCTAACCATGCTCACTCCCAAAAGAAGTTCCTTGTTTTGAACGGATGATGTTTATTTAGTTAATTATTTGGGTATTGACCTACCAAATGCAGCATGCGGGTCGGGAACAAAAAATAAAGAAGAACCGAATCTCATTTCCTTCACGCAATATTTTATGTTGACTATTGCTCCGTAAAAGCTCCGTCACCTCCTCCACCTGCCTGACACCAATATTACGATGACGCCACCATAAGTAATACAAATCCCGCCTCGTTAAACGTGTGTCATGTTGAAAGCGCAAAACCGCACCCAACTTCCGCGTCGGACGAAGAGTCTTCATCAACTTCAGTACCATACTTCCCTGTTCCCCTATTAGCCGCCAATTTTCAATATACAACCAATGCCTGCTCATATGTATATTGTGCGAATAACGCTGACAAGCGTGTCCAACCTCGTGACATCCCCCGTACAAAACAACTAGGAAACGAGCACGGCAATTGTAACACCGGTAAATGTTAGAAATGTATCACGCGAATCAAAAGCACTTAAAGCCTTCCAGGAAAATTCGATCCCTTGCAATGTACGCAAATAAAACAAGTATATATTGGTACCGGCAGCTTTTGGGAAGCACCTGCCCAGTTGCCTTTTGCAAGCTTCCGCTGTAACCGCGCTGCGACGCACAAACGATGTTACCGTTTCTATCTGAAAACCTTTTATGTCCTCACAGATACTTGAAAGTCCAGCTATGAACCCTTGAAGATACGTCGGAAGGTGGTAGCTTCGCCCATCATAGCTGCTGTCGCCAGAAGCCACAAAACGGTTACTAAGCTACCTTCGCACGCATGGATAATTTAGATGGTCGCAGAACAAAAATGCCAAATATTTTCTTTGCTCTTCATGTAGCAGGTTTACCATGTTGCAATATATATGCCTTTTACATTCACACCACCTGTTGGCACAGGTTTCCTTGATAGTCTCTGCTGCTCTCCTTATATTTACCTTTCCCTTCTCTTCCCCGAGGTCGTAAGTTATCAACGGAAACTTACCAAGGATCCCATTTGGCCTGCTTATCTGAGACCGAATAAACCTACAAAGACAAAAGTGGATCAAAACATATCTCCAAAACACTCACTCCCATTCTGGTCTATTATCACTGGACAAGTTGATCTGGATGTCCTTATCCGGAGTATTGTATCAGCTGAGGCCAGTTTACAAAAAGCCTTTAAAACAAATGCTTACCACAGCATACCTGAATCAATCTATTACTACCTAACCCTTGTTCCTGCTTGTCAAGCGTCCAATCGCTTGCTTATGATTTGTCAGCAATCGCAGGCTGCTCAATGAGCAACGAAAACTTGACTTCCCCGTGAAACAAACCGGGTGGTTCGGGGCTACTCTGTACCACATGTGTTTAGCTACAGTGCTCCAGGACGTGGTGGGTGCTCGCCTGGCAAGCGTCCTCCTAGTGGGAAGCCACTGATGTCTGTTTAACAGCACTGCGACGAGGTGGATGTGACTCGCTGCTAACTAAAGTCACGGCCCCATGACTACCCAACCAACCAACCACATGCCCACCACCGACGGCTCTCAACCATTAGCATACTATCCATGCAATCAATCCCGATTTTATTGGCACATATTCAAACTGGAATAACAGCTAGACACATGTACTTCTACATACATGTATGAACTCTCAGCTCCAATGTTCTTGGTTAACTTGCACCATGTTTTATCCATCCCCTGACATCTAATCGTACCTTTAACATGCGTATGACTACGTAGACGTGACTCGCATTGCACGAGAATTAAGAATTTTTTTATTTATTAACATCTTGGCCCATGGACAACACCATACATAATAAAGTAGACATACTTATAAATCGAAACGCCTTATATTTCCCACTATTACTAAAACACCGTGTGTACCAAAGGCACACGGTCCAAATGTAAATTGTTAACTCTTGGCGGATTCGACCCCCGGCTTTAAGTCCGTCTGTGGGTCTATTCACCTATTCTCAAGGCACCTTTGTATCCTTGCTGTAAATGCTTGTAGAACCGCGGTTTATTCAGTATGACCATTTCTGTTTACCGCCCTCTGTGTTAGCGACCACTTCAAACGATGTATCATGTCGCCCCCTTTAAAGGTTAAAAAAATCTCCCTGGAAAGGGCTAATTTTTGTACTGGCGGGAAAGAGTTTCACTTCCTTTGTCCTCGGTGACATCCAAAATCGTTTGAGTGGCCGCATAGTATATTCTTAATACTGGTCTTATTACGGTATTGGGAGCAAAAGGTAATGGTATTTAGATTTGCTTCCTGAAAACGGTTATGGTAAAATAAAGTGATGCCAACATGTGTAGTTGAAGGTCACGGCGTAATCGAATGCATGGAAATAGTTAATACAGCTGAAGTGTAAATGGATGTTTTATGGAGCAACTAAGAGTTTTTTGATTTATTCATGTATGCAAAGTTTATGCTTGTATGAAGGAAATGGTACATTTAACTTACTTCCTTTGTTAAGGAATATACAAATCTCCCGGTGGAATACTGTATATGTTATGCATTTTTGAAACCACCGTGAATGCGACGGCGCTTGTTATTCAACGTTGTAGTGCTGGCAATGCAGAAACAGCGGGATCTCTATTTGCATGGTAGGGGTACTTTATTGTAAGAAAGCAAGCTGTCATTTAAATGTTGTATAGTCCAATAAGGGGAGCATTTACGGAAATGTTCTAGGGGATCGGGGAAGATTAATGCAGGATTGCAATGTGAATGATTATTGAGAGGTATACTTATTGCCTCAAGCAAATGTACGGTGCAAATGGGTTATGCTGATAGCTGTGAGTTGTTATTTATTGGGTAAGTCTATTGGTAAATTTAAGGACTGCTAGCCTTTCTGCAGATATGCGAAGACAAAGGAATGCAAATACAAATTGTGAATCTACGCATATATATATATATATATATATATATATAGGTGTATATATATTATATAAATATATGCACATTTGCTGAAATAGTATAGTAGGAATAATGGTGCTTATACATATTTAAACATGCATATGCAGGGTGAATTACATATATATGTGTATATACTTGTCTATATAGTCATAGATATGTATATATATGTATATATATGTGTAGCTAGGTATATATAGACATTTAGCCTCCATATAAATAACTAAATAATTATGTTATTCTCGACTATGCGAGGCACGCCCATTGAGGCATGCTCCGGTACGTACAACTGTACAGACATTTATGGCGACTGTAACTGTGAGAGTAGAAAATTGTTCATGTGTCCATGATTGGAACTGTACAATGGTGAAAATGTGAAACAATAATTTGGCTGTCGTGGGATCGAGACCCGTTTGTTTGGACATAATCGGTCAGCCAGATATTTCAGTCATACCTCAGCTAATAATAGAATGAGAATCCTGAATGATCCATTAGAAGATAATTGAAGAGCACGCTAGAGAGATATGACAATACAATGAGTTCGTGCATAAGTACCGCAAAGGTCAACGGTGATATCGTAGAAGTAAAACGACCATAGTATATGCTTGAATTCGTAGAAAGAGGAGACGACCGTATATGCAGAAGTTCCAGTGTAACGAACCTATCTAGAAGGATGACGCTAGTTGACCTGCCAGTGTGAAGTTATGGGCTGTGACTTTATTCGGTGGCGAGTCACATTCGCCACGTTGCAGTGTTGTTAAACGGATATTAGTGGCTTTTTATAGGGAGAACGCTTGCCAAGCGAACACCCGCCACATCCTGAAACACTGCCACCAATCCGTTGAATGGCAAGTTGTAACCGGTTATGTTTCTGGTTGAACGTTTGTTTGCTCCGTTATTTGCAGTGAGGTTGCGTCCCATTTGTCTGCTGGTTGATGCGTTGGGTGAGTGCCTATTTCGTTACTGGGTGCTGTCTTGTGCCCGATTGGTAGGTCGGGAACTAAACATTGTTTCTGTATATGATATGTTGATCGTCTACAGAACAAAGTGGTCTCTGAGGGATATACATTGAAATATGCTGAAGTCTTGAAAGATAGGATACGGTTCCGAAGAAAGAGTCGCAGATCCCCCGGCGTATGTAGTAAAATTGATTAGAAATACAGGAAATCACGGCCAATTAAGCGGTCAAAGCGGATTGAAGAGCTCAGAATGCCCAAATGTTCTGGCTTTGTATCGGCAGGAGAATGTGCCTTCCGAAGTCTATATGTGTTCTCCAAGCAGGAGGTATGTGGAAGAGATAGTGCTAGGCAAATTGAATCCAATGGCTCAAGCATCGGAAAAATTGTATCAGTGAAAGACAGCGAATGATTCGTCCAATTAGTAAGTTGTAAATGGGTTGATAATCTTCCTCTCATGTCCAGATAAAGGAACTGTGTGCCTTGTATGGTTGTCGCAGCGATGGGCAATTCCTTGGGTGCGTGTCGCCGTACCTGTGACAATCGCTGGAAAAGGAAACGAACAGAGGCAGCCACACAGACAGAATATATGAATGCATTTAGAACGCGGTCACTCAATTTCAACAAGGGCTAAACTGTTGTACCCCTATACATGTAATTTTTATTTAAAAATCACAAATACACTTGTATTATAAGTGGCGAAATACCACGAGAATGGAGCAGCACACGGATCAAGAAAGCATGAATAATTGAAGATGACGCAAAGAGTGTTTGAGGGGTCCTAATGCGCATATGCCCAATCGGTGGGAACCAGAGGGAGGGAAGACGAGGTATGCAGATTATGGGCGGGACTATCACTCAGAAGAAGCGACAGGGACTTATTTCCTCAGTCCAAACTTGGCAGGAATGCAAGAAGTCATGGAGAACCAACACCTGTAATTTAACGTCGAATGAAGTAGGAATGCAACGGAAAGCATAAGAAGTAAAGAAAAAGGTCGATAAAGCAAGTTCTGTTGAGCGGAAGTGGAAAAGCCGCCGACGTTCATCAAGTGTGGATTCATCCTTGTTAATAAAAAGAGGGATGAACAGTGCCCATTGACGTAATTAAGGTAAGAGTGGCAGAGCGTTACGTCGGAATAGGTAGATATTATGACGAGCAAAGCACGAAGGATGAGGGGCACAAAGTGTTGGGACTACAGAGCATAAACCGTTTATGTCTCGGATGTCTGGAAGCAATCAGAAAGGAGACTGGGCATACGCGGATAGATTAGAGCCAAACCCGAAAATTTCTCCGTCCAATTAAAAAAGGAAGGTAAAGAGGGCGCGAAGAGGAAAGAATGAGGTATGGAAGGAAAAGTATACAGTAGAAAGAAGTGGAAAAGCGTACAATGGTTTGAGGTGTGATGAACAGACCGTTGGATCTGTTGATGATTCATGGATAAGGCCACAGCAATCAGAAAGGAGACCATTGAGGCGGGCCTAGAATGTTGGCTCATAGCGCGAAAGCAGCATTATTATCGCCGGAATGTTAACCGAGAGAGTCGTCAGAAATAGACGCGTTAAGTTTGTAAGGGGAATAAAATAAGATAAATCATGACCAGTAATGCTCATGAGATGAGAGTCACAAAGCGGTAGGTCAGCAGCGCCTAGATCCTTTAAATCTCAGATGTCCGAGAGGGGTCGTAAAGCAAGAGACCGTTTAGATGAGACCGGATAAGTCAGCAAGGTGATGCTAGACCGCCAAGTTAAAGTGGGAATAACAGTAGTGTGTGTCATAAGAAAAGAAAAATGGCGGGAACAAAGAGGCTAGGTAAAAATCCAGGCTGAAGGACAGGGTGTGTTGTGACTGCGCAGCCTAGAACATTTGCGTCTCTGCTGTCTGGAAACAGTCACAAAGTAGGAGACTGGTCAGACTAAGCTAGGGTAGAGCCAGACCCAAAGATTTATTCATCCAAAGGATAAAGGTGCAAACAAAGAGCGCGAAAATGAAAAATGTTGTCAGGAAGGAGGAGAATATTAAGGGGAAGTGGAAAAGCCTACAAAGAGCTCGAGGTGTTGCAGACAGACCTATGGACCTATCGTTGGTTCTAAATTATGGGCTCAGTATTCGGAAAGCTGGTTGCCATGGAGATGAGAGGATATGTATATTTCTTGACGGCAGTTTATATGTATATAATAAGGCTTAGGTACACCTGCATATTTAATTCAAATATTTATAAATGTATACAGTTAACGGTGCGGACATGATTATTCATATATATATATATGTCTGTCCAAGGATATGTATAAGGATAATACTGTTGGATATATATATATATATAATTATATATATATATATATATATGTACACAGGTAAATGGGTACATACCCATAGAGATATGTTACTGGAGGTTCTATGCAGAAGGCGATGTGGTCTGCCTGTGTTTTGTTCACGGTAGTTAATGTAATGCCACAGCAACCTATCATAGCAATCGCTAAGGGGGATATATAAATAAAATAAATAAATAAATAGTAAATTCTCGAATTTCCGAGACACACCAGACCAGGCATGATCAACTTTTACAAGCAATTATGTTTCGCAACAAGCACGTTGCTATGTATATAATCGGCAGTAAGCCGAAAGTTGTGCAGGCTTTGGAAATTGTAAAAGTAATCTTGAGGTATAAATTCGTCAATGCATGACGACAAGTTGGGTTCTAGTGTGCGTAGTGTAAACAGGCTGGGCATTCCGTTTGTAGAGAAAACTTGTCAGAAAAATAGTACATTAAGATTCTGTTCGGCTTGCCAGTATGAAGTTGTGGGCAGTGACTTTATTCAGTGGCGAGCCACATCCGCCACGTCGCAGTGTTGTTAAGCGGACATTTGTGGCTTTTTATAGGGAGAACGCTTGCCAGGCGAAAACCCACCACGTCCTGAAACACTGACAGAAATCCGTTTGTACACTAATGTAAAACTGGCAGAGCAGCTCGTCGACTGATTTTACCCTCGGTTAACCGCCGTCAATTGCCTTCTAATTTCCTCTGTTAGCTGAGCAAGTTATTTTTGGTCGGGGCGGCCATAATGGCTGAGGCCTGTGGAGGGCTAGACCTTCGTCATCTTCGTGTCCAGGTGAGCAAAACTTCCGATTCTTGCGTCTAGATTTCTCGGGAGTATGTATACTTCGCAGGAGTATGAAGGCGTCATGTCCAGCTACCATCACTGGACGACGGTCATGGTAGTGAGTGCATTTTTATCCACTTGTTGTACAGCCGTGTTCTATGTAGGTCCTTGGGGGTTTCTATGTCCTGTCCCAGGCACAAGCTCTTTCACAGTCCTATTCCAGATCCCCAAGAAGTTCCATACTTTGGAGAAAGGGAAGGTGAGAGACAAACAGGGCCGCAAAGAACAGATGTGGGAACAAGCATTGTCTATGTCCTATGGTCCAACATTTAGTGGAAACATATGATGTACAATGTGTAACAATGATTATGGGCGTACATATAACATCTTTTGGCGATGGTTCAAGGGTTTGGTATGATACGGTCCACGTAACCTACGGTGATTGTGAAGATATTGTTGAACTGTTATCCGTTGGTAAAAAGAATCTGGATAACGTAATGGCGTTTAAAAGTAAGCCTGTTTAGCTTGCCGAGTAACTTACCTCAAATGCCATATAAAGGTGGAGGTATATAGGCCTAGCCAAAAGCCTGGACATGGGAATGTTAATTTCTAATTTCCGTATTAGTGCTAGCTTGTTTGTGCTGTGCTACATATGCATGTTGATACTCTTGTTGCACTTCTATGCAACGATGCCTCGTCGAAGCTGGCTCCAAGTTTCAGTAGATTTTGGCTATATTTGTCTGTGTGCATGGCATGTTCTCCTTGATAAGCTTGTCTGACGCATGCATATACAAGGTCTTGGAAGCACTGTGGGTCAGCGAATGACCTTTGGTTGTGTTATCTCCAAAGCAATGCGATGGTGTTCCTAATTGCATTGTTTTTATTCTTTTTACGGAAACCGTCGTAAGAAGATGATGCGGAAAACGGTACGTAAACTAATCACTGCATGCTCGATCACTCCCAATCAAAGTGGTCACGCTTATGCTGCAGACGAATGCAAAGCATCACGTGAGCACAACGGAACAATGGGTCATGGGGTATAGGTGCTTTCGTTAGGTGTAAATAAATAAATAAATAAATTGTGTATTCTCGACTAATCGAGGCACGCCTGCGCAGGCATGATCATGTTAAGAGTACAAAATGTGATCAATTAATGTACAATGGAACAATGGGATTGTTGCATATGTTTATGTATGAACGGATGTAAGTTCACATGTAGGCGTGTTTAGATTTGTTTATGAGATTGGTAAATGTTTCCTGTCGTTTTGCTTGAAGGTGTTTGAAGGTGTCGCCAGTGCTAAATGGATGCTTGATATCTGTGGACTTGAAGCGATTGTCCGGATAAGCAATGGGTGACTTTAGTTAGTGGCGAGTCACAACCGCCAATAGGCTTAAGGATTACAGGTGACATGGTACGCCGTATATTATGAGAGAAGTACGGCGGGAACTGGCGGCTGTTGTACATTGGGCTCCATAACCTGGCAACTTACCTGTAAGAGACCATAATGGGCATGAAATCAAGTGATAGTTGCGCTATAGGAAAGGTAGCTATAAAGGTGAATAAGTATGTTAGGTGGAAAAGGAGGATGAAGTGCTCGACGTTCACACCAATTCTAATATCCGCGTCATTGTGGGGAGCTTGTCTATGGACGCACTAGACGCAATGCCTGGACACGAAACATTGGTGGGCCCTTAAGGGCCGTTTTTGCATGCCATTAATGTAGGCCATAAGGAGGGCTAACGTTGCGTTTCCTTGTTGGATGTCACGGAAGCGGATGGAGCAGCTGAACATGGTGATAGTGTGCCGCTCTAGGAAATATATATATATGCATGCTTACCGGACGGTAGTTTCATGCTCAGCGCCGTCGGCACATGGTGCAGAGGGGACTGCAGTCACTGAAGGCAATGACACATCAGGGCACTTTCCAGCCTATTAAGGGAAAGCTAGAAGGAAAGCCAAGCAAACGTACCTGTGCGTGTGGCCAGATTTAGTAATGGTGGAGGACACATGGCTGACATTTTTCGCATAGCAACTGAGGACAAATGTGGCATGTCACAGGGGTGCGAATGGATGTAGAACATGCGTTAGCAATGAAAAGAAAAGTTAACGGTGAAGTTACATGTACCTAAGAAAGTTCATGGCGGGTGGTGAAAGATGTGCGTCAGTTACCAGTGAGGATCTCTGTCAAACGCCAACAGGAGGATAACGGTGGCGGTGGACAAGCGGCGAACAGGCAGTCCTGTTCCTCTCAGTCTATGGAAGCGAAGGTAACAGGAAAGCCATGAAAAGGTATGTGGAAGTTAATCTATATAGATATGTCATTAATTGCAACCCGAGGGCGTGGCGAATCATCAGCAATTACAGTGGTGCATCAATCCTTTGAACTGATGATACGCAGCCTGCTGTTACCATACTAGGGATGGTTAACATCAGTGAAGCTATCGCCTACTACGTCTACGCTGCGCTGTGAACGTGGTTCAATGGTCTCACGCAGCACGTTAAAACAATTTTTACTGGTCATTTATTAGCCACTCCGTCGCTTTGTAGCCCCATGTAGCACTTCTGGCGATGGTTAGGAAATTAATTTCTTTCAATGTGACCAGGATCGGAAACCTCTGTAAAACTCTGATCAGTTGATTGTGCAGCTGCCATGGTGGATAAATCAATTACCTGCTGGACGGAGCTAATTGCAGGCACGCTTGACAGAGTAACAGCGATAACATTCTGTTGACTAGAAATGTGGCAAATATCGATGGAAAATTGGGCGATGAAATGCAGCTGGCGAACCTCACCCGATGAGTGTAGCGTTTATTGGTTTCGGAAGGCGAAAGTAAGGGGTTTATGGTCAATGAAGTTGACAAAGTGACTAACTTCGGAGCCCTATTGGTTGTGCCGGATCCTGGAGTAAACAGCCAGCAGTTCTCGGCAGTATTTGGTTTCTGCTGGTTTCAAAATTCTCGAATAGAAAGCAAGTGGCTTCCGATATCTAGTACTCATTTTTCTAAGTTCGTATCAATAGCGGTGCTCGATGCAGCAACGGCAACGCTAAGCGGCGCTATGGCGGCAACCTGCTAAAGCACAACTGAGGCGGGTAAAGTATCTTTACCAGTATTAAGGACTTAAATAAATAAATAGGTATATTTCTAGACCTGCTAGAGGCTGCACCCTAAAGGGTTCAGATCAATGCTTACATTTATCCGATGCTCTTTCATGGAGGTAGGTACAATATAAGTATATGTTCATCGTTAGCAATTGCAAATGCATTGGCACTGTTTAGTATACAGCTACTGGGTCGCAGGCGCCCACCTTGACATTTTTCTGCTTCCTTCGGGCCATATTGAGCTCCTTGTATTTTATTGTGAATACTTCGCGGAGGTGTAGTTTGCCTTTTCTCCTTGGAACAGAATCCAATTTGCCACAAGTTCACTTTAAATTGATCGCCCAATAATTGGCCACTCAGTTGCCCCAGTTGTTGTTGCGCACATGGAAGAAATGAATAAAGGGATTATAAGGCCTACGAAAAGCAAAAACAATTCCGAAAAATGCAGACATAAATAGAAGCCATTTGTTAAGCGAGAAAATAAATCTGCGTGTTTCAGTAGAAAAATACCAATTAACAAAAAAAATAGCGACAGCGTTGGGACATGTTCCTCATCCACGTTCTTGTGACCACGAAGTTGATCAGTCAGCGGGCTGAGTAACCCAGCGCAATGCGGAAGAAATCGTTGGTAGTGCTTTATCCTGCTGTCAAAACTGCGAATGGCAGTTACCGTTTTGGATGTTGCATGTCAGGGATAGCTTTGACCTTGTCGTCGAATGGCCGTATGCCATGTTGATCAATGTGATGACGGAGGAGCTCTATAGCCGGCTGCAGAAAGGTAAACTTCCCTGGATTGACGGTGATAAAGTTGGCAGCGGGGCTTTCAAAGAGGATTTTGCGGTACTCCGGACGAGATTCCTCGTATGCGCTGGCTATTAATATTTCATCGATATCGGAATAAACGAAGTCCAGCTCACGGGAGACAAAGTCTTTAAAACGCTGAAATGTTTGCACTGCCCTGCGCAAACGGAATGACATGCGCGGAAATTCGAACAAACCAATGGGTGTACTAAAAGCGGTTTAGCTATGTCTTCATCGACGACCGGGATCTGGTGGTAGACGCGTAACAGTTCAATTTTCGATAACACACGTGCACCCGTAGGTTAGCCGTTATGTCCTGAATGTGCGGTATGAGGTACCGGTCGGAAACGGTTACTTTGTTCAGAGCGTGGTAGTCGCTACATGGACGCTATTCTCCTGACGGTTTAGGCACCAGCTGAAGCGGCTACGCCCACGGGCTGTTCGAAATTCTTACCATAATTATTTCAGGCATGTGCTCAAATTCGGCTTTAGTGATACATAGTTTATCCGGTGTAATTAGTCTAAGCGGATGAAAAGCAGGCGGTCCTTTCCTAAGGATATGAGGTTGCACAGCATCGGTTGCGGTGGGCCTCGGTGTGTCAGCATGAAAGACCTGTGAAAAACGGTCTAGGAGCATTTGCCCGTTTGGCGGGCTCATCTGGGTCTTCTACACGGGACTGATTGACTCAGCATCGGTCAAGGTCCAAATGACAGATAGTGTCGCTAAACAGTCGACAAAACTGTGTTGCTTTGTAGCCGTAAGCAAGTCGTAGTGCTGCAGGAAATCGAGTCCGAGGTAGGGTGTTTGAACGTTTGCAACGACGAACACCTATTTAAAACCTCGTCGTAAATCAACATTGAGCTTGCGCGAACGTTGACCATTCACTCGAATGATAATTGCGTTGGCTGCGCGCAATGAGTTAGTCACCTCAGCAACGTCAGTGGGATCGCGTGGGATAACGCTAACTTCCGCGCCCGTGTCAACGAAGTAGCGTAGCCTCGTTTTCCTTTTGGTAAACAAGTAAAGGCTACTGCGATGACCACAGACGTCCGTCACCCCTACGTGCAGGTTGACCTGTTTCCCTGTGTTTAGCACTTAAAGAAACGAGGAGAACGGCTAGATTTTGTTTGCAGACACTATCGTTTTGTGGTACCATAAATAGGATAGTCTAGGCGCGAACTTCGAAGAGGGTCGAAAACAGGTTTGGCTTTTAAAACGAAATCGGCGATTAGATACGAAAACTGAAAGGTCTTCAATGTGCTTCGTAAGCACGGCCGTTTGCGCCCCGAGTTTCGCTGACACAGAATCAAGGGTCGATTGGACCTGCGGAACCTGGGCGTAAGATTCCCATAAACATTCGGCGATATCAGCCAACAAGGACAGAGGAGCATCGCCGTTAGCGGAAAGCACGTGACCCATTTGATGGGGTAGTCCTTGTAACTACTTCTCCCGGAGAAAATCGTCCTCTACATAGGTGGTTTTCACTAGGCTCTGCACTTTTCTTAACAACTGTACCGGCTTAATATCACCGAGATGCATTTAGGTTAAGAGTTTTCTTACTCTTTGTCGATCGGACAAGCCTGTTCTATTCAGAACTTAGACTTTACTGGTTTCATAATTTTGCTGATCCTCGAACAGGTCTAGGAGGTCAGCGAGGTCGCCGATAACATGCTGAGGGTGCTCGGCTACGACATCGTGGCAGGTAATGTAACCGGAACTGCGATTATTGTCTGCGGGAATCAGGACTTAACATCCTTCTCGCAAAAAGGAGATATAGGGCTACCAACGGTACTGACCTGAGCTTCGGAATCCGGAAATATGACATGCATGGGGAGGAGTACTGAGTCAGCAGAATGGAAACCCAAAATTAAACGTATAGAAAATTAGAAATGGAGAGGAAAAATGTGGCCGTATCTGAAAAGAAAGGTTAGTAAGACTCACCAATTGTAAGTGCGTCACGGATTATAATTCGGATGTTAGCAGCTCTAGCACATTTGGTCTAACGGTATCTACCTGAAACTCAGCTTCAAATGACCGACCAAATGCATAAGGCAAAACTCACGGAAATAAGCTAGCAAAAGGTTTACTAGAAGGCCTGTCATATCTTAGGATTAAAAATAAGGCACGGAAGATGACAAGTTGGAACACATGTGCTAGGGCGCTGAGTGCGATCCCAAACACACACTATACACGTTAGCCTGAGGTGGGAAGCACCTCCGCTACCGTGCCGCAACACATTAAAACAAAAAAGAATAAATTGTTAAGGGTAGAATCCAGCTGAACTACCGGTAAGGGATGGGCATCCTTCCGGTAAGCTATCTGCCGGATACTAGGCAGCAGAAAAAAGGGACTATACGAAATTATGAAATATTAACTTATGCAATCGTGGTTGGAGGGGAGGCTAAGAGGGAAGGGGTGGGACAAGGAAACGCACAGCATGAACGTCACTGGTCGGCTCCTAGCCATAGCAAAGAGTGGATCCAGCCAAACGTGTTCATCGTCTTCCGGACCCCAACCAGGTAGCCGAGGCGCTCTAACTGAGACCAGCTTCGAAGTGAGAGCTTTCGTTCCTCTCGACCAAGTCATCGATTGGCTACCTCTGCTCTTCTTCCATCCACACCCGCGGTTGGAAATCAACGCATGCCGTGGGCGCCGGTGGGCTCGCCTGCGTAATACGTGGCTCCCCATCGGAGCCTGGCTCGTGAAATAACGGTGCTGAGCGGTACGTTTTCTTTTCCCTGCTGTAAACAAGGCATCGAACCCGCTGGTTGCTCACTCGGTCTTCTCACCAGACGTGAGCTATCATTCAACTTCAACAGTGCGATCTCACTTTTGACTTTTGAGTGCGAAAGTAGGTCAAAAGGGACTGCCCAGGGGCGATCAGTGGCCGGCGTGAAATCTAACAATTCCGACCGCTTAACTTGCCTTTCAAAGTGCTCAGTCTAACGCTCCAAGCACCTTGAAAATTTGTGGCTAGGCTGTCCACTTTCGTTACGTACAGTTTCACTAACACTAGGTTTTCTGCTGCCCGTTTCCCATATCAGCCGGAATAACGTACGATGGTCATCACGGGCAGCGGCCATTTCCATCCGATGCACGAGGAGTCCACTAGGGTTTGCGGGCTCTCTTCAGGCTAGCACGGAGTATTGCCTGAAGCTATGTAGGATTTTCAATATGTGTGCTTCCAGTCGGAATATGCCGGCGAGCATTGATAAGTTCCAGTGACTGCGAAGAGACCCGATGTCAATGTTTCCGATCAGACTTAACATGTGAGGAGTTTCCTGCTGCTAGTAAGGACTGGTGAACTTGCGCCCAGTGCCCTTCAATTGCCTCCAGTGTGCACTTACTCAACTCGCATATTAGCGTAATTTGATAGGCATTCAGAACAGCTGGAGTGGTCAGACGGCTGGTGTCAATGCACTCAAAGCGTCGTCGTGGGCTTCCGCCAAAACGCATCCACATGTCAGGACATATAAGTGCATGGTCGGTGTCCACACCTGCGCTCCAAAACGAGCGGCAGTTCTGGACGCAACCTCTCCGTCGGTAACCTATCTCAATGTGAAGCATTTGCGTCCATAGCTGCTTCGAGGCTGGTGGGCGCTAAGTCACCCCACGGCGGGTGCAGTGGCGGAAATAGTGCTCGCATGAAATAAGAAAGCATCCTCACTCAAATGAAGTAACCGCTCACCGTTATCATTACGGGAGCCTGCGCCATGTTGGCTGCTCAGATGAAGTTCATCAGTGAGTAATATTCCAACTTGTGCGTTCAGGTCCCAGCCATCACAACAGTGTCCGAGCTTCTTATGTAGCGAAGTAGCCCGTTCAAATCTTGATAGAAGTCCTCCTCTACCAAAGCATCGCTACAGGACGCCCCCCGTTTCCCAACCAAAAACAACCTGTCCTCCTCATTATCCAAAGTCAAGGATGATTCGCAATGCCTGGTCTTGCGGAAAAGTTGCACCTCACTTTCATAGGTCCACACCACGCATAATCGCCACAAAGAGGTTATAATGCACCGAAATTTCCTCACTGACATATTGCAGACGTGGGTTTTTAGTTCCGCAAGCACCTCCTCGGCCGTGCACAACTTCCTCCGATCCAAAATGACTGCCTGTTAAATGGTTATTGCTTCCGACCCGCTCAGCTCAGCCGCCTCAGTAAAACCAATGGTACCTAAGGGCTCCGGTGAATCCGGTATACACCACCGACAACCCTGAACCAATGCAGCCTATCTGCACCCTGACCACACACGATGTAACGCATTTGTGCGCATGGTATTCGCTAATGATTCTGAAAGTTACGTTTACATCCGCCACTGCGGACTAATAATGTATGCTTACCGGAACTCTCCTTGCATTCCACCGCCATAGCCGTACCCGTAGGACGACAGCGCATTATGTCCTCCGATGATCAGCGATTAATGAACTGCTCCCGGGCGTATGGCGTTAAACGTACAAGTAGTCCGGTGAGCCGGCATGCGTTTACCGGAGGAACATACGGGCTCAGCTGGCATCTCGATAATTTCGTCCGCCACTCTTCCATAATGCTATGCACAGAATCCACAATCACAGTGAACAGAGGAAGTACGGAGGACCTCTCACTAAGTCGCCATTTCAGTTGCCGGTTCTCGTTCCCCCCTGTTGGTTGTGAAGCAGTCAAACGTGCACACCGTCCGCAATGGCTGCGCCGACCATGATGCCAAAAAGGGTAACCAAGTGCGCATCAAGCACTCATAGCATTCCGCATTTCGCACCTCTAATGCATGCAGTAGTTTACGAAAATATTCCTCATCACTGGTATATATCAATTTACACAACCATTGCCGTAGAAGCATCATATGCTCCGTTGAGGCTTAATGAAGGTGTGAGCAACGGTAGTGCATGTCTCTCACCGCATGGACTCGATACAATACCAATTTCGCTTGGGGGTACAGAGACTGAAACGCGTTGACTTGAGCAAAACATTTATCCATGACTAACGTCCGTGCACTGGACGTGAAAGGAAGCATTGCAAGTATCGCTTCCACCGCTTCTGTGTAACTGTCCGATGTCTCATTCAGCAATAAAGAGTACAGAAAAGACATCGCAACGCCAGTCACGCCCACCAACAAGCAGTGCCACAGGATGTACCCCCGCAGAGGATTTGGTGCGTCCCGTCCACCGAAAGCACCTAATAGTATCGCTGCACCAAGCCTTCCATGCATGACTGCGCAAAATACACCGACGTTCTTTGAGCATCATTCCAATTCACCCGGCGCTTGCCATGCTGTTCCAAAAAGCGAACCACCTGAAACACCTTTGTCTGTTTTACGCATTGTCGCCGCCTGAAGTACCACCAGTTCGCCTTCGTCAGCCATCGGCCATAAGTCCTCCACATATAGGTAAGTATCTCACGGCTTCCCTTAAATGTGTCCATCAACGAGCAGACCTCGGACCCTTGATCAGTAGTCGAACGTCGGTTGCTGGGATAGAGCCATGGCTGACCAACCGAAATACTATGGGTTGCTGCAAGTTGAATTAGTAGCGTTCATGCAGTTGCCCTCTCAAACTGAATGAGAACCGCGCAAGACAGCCGTAATGACGAAATCTGTGAAAGCAATGTTCTATTTTCCAATATATATGTAACTTACCGTTTCCACACCGTTCTATCACCTGTCGTATGTACGCACCAAAATTGTACATACCGGTACGGACAGCCTTCGGCGACGTTCTTACCACTTCGCTTCGCATGTTGCTTCGCAGTTAACGTACGTAATTTGAAAAAACTGCAGGTAGTCGAAACTTGGTAGTTGCGAACCGACTTTTCCACTCCCTTCCAGCTTTTATAGCAAACGCAGTCCATACAGCAAAAAATGGCAGTGTCGTCCAACATGGCGCTCGCTAACCAATTAGACCTCCTCCAGTTAACCTCATTAAAAACAGCGCGAAAATAGCTACTAATAACTCCTATCAACTACCCATTCTTCTAGCTACTTATGCACTAAAGGACACATATACGTCCCTTACATATCCAGTTATGAAAGCATCCTCATTTAGCCTGCCGTACCGGAACACAAAGCCCCGGTCTACGAATAACGTCGTCCTATACTGCGGAGCTCTCGGTTGCCGTGTATTTTTTCGTGCTACCACTGGTTCACTTCCTTTATCATTTCCCCATGACTACCAAATGTGTTTCCGTAGTAAAAGTGTCACTCGCCTGTCGAAGGCTGTGCAGTGCTCCTTGTGTGATGGTTGGATTCATGCTGCTTGCTGTGGTATCTGTCCCGGCCCATATGGATACCTATAACGGACACCGTCTCAAGCTATCGATTTCTATTGTGACTCATGCAGAGTAACAACCAGTGACAGACGTCTGCTTGCCGGTTTACCAGCGCTTAGTCCACGTCTCCCTCTTCCTCACACTGCTTTGCTTGCTTCCCCGGGCTCAGTTTTACCTGCGGGTCCTCCTTCCTCTGTTCTGGATTCGTAACTCCCATCGGTAAGCAAAGTCGCGCCACGTCTCGCTCAGTAAATGTTGCTACCCAGCATGCCGAGCCTCCGGGCAGGACCTATGTATCTGTGGTGCAAGAACTCGTGGCGCCGTCATGCATCCACAACTCAGACATGCAAGAAGCGAAGCTAAAAACGACATCTGGTGTTTGATCCAAGCCCACTTCGCAATTGGAGATTTAAAATGTTCTTGATAGAGTTGCTCAGTTGGAGAATTTGGTTAAGGACAAATCAACTTTTCCTAAGCAACAGGCATGTAGGGACTCCTATCGCCCCTCTCGTGACCGCTGCCTTATATTGGTAACTGTGCCGGAGTCTCATAAAGCTGCGGCAGCTGAAAGGATCCTAGATGATGAAGCGATCCTAAAAATTATGATTTCACTGCTGTTTGATGAGGACGGAGCATGGATCAGTGTTGTTTCTGCCTTTTTCATTGGCAGAAAGTAGGAGGACTCTACAAAGTCTCGCCCTCTCGATCCTATGTCAAAACGAGGATGAATGCCGGCGCATCCTCCGACGCACTTCACGTCTCACATGAGGATCGTTTTATGTTCTGAGAGACCTGTCCCCTGAGAATCGGATAAAATGGATTGCGGCTGATGAACCTCGAAACCGCCGAGCAAATGGTGAGACTGACCTCCACATCTTGGAGTTTCGTTTGGTTCCGAAAACTCCGAGCACCCGCTGGAGACCCATCCATGTCTTACCCGGACAGTAATGTCAAAGAACGGTTTGCGTGTTATCCGCTAATGTGCGCATCTTGCTGAACAAACTGGACGAGATTCAGCTTCTTGATTTGATGGCTTTTTCTGAGACGTGGCTGTCCCCGAACATCCGTGACTCGGAAGTATATATCCCTGGATATCACTTCCCTCGGCCTGATCGCCACAGAGTGAGGTCAGGCGGTGGCGTTATGCTCTATTGCAGGGCGAAACTCAAAGCACATTTGCTTGATACTGCTTGTGATATAGATGGTGGCTTCAAAGCGCTGTGGTGTCTTATTCATGATGGGTGTAGCTCCCTCCTGGTATGTGTCACGTATGGATCTCCCTTGGGTTCAGGAGCTTTTTGCTGGATCCAGTTAAATCGAGCGCCAAAGGTAAGGACTGCCTAATTATTGGTGACATCAATGCACCTGGCATTGAGTGGGACCTGGTTTATTGTGCTGGTGCTATCCCCGATGCCGTCAGATGACACCGACCTGCTTGGTATGCAACCTATTGGTAAGAGTGATCACTGTGCTATTTCCCTCCATTGGGCACGTCGATTTTCTATCCATGACCAAGGCGATTTCTGGCGAGCTGATCCGCAGCCTCTGCAGAAGGTTGCATCTGACATGGACTGGACCATTCCTCATTTTTGAGTGTTGACGATGCTTGGACGCACTTTTACTCCAAAATAATGTCGCTAACCAACCAGGTTGATCCCATTTCTACAAATAGTGGTCTAACAAGAGGTCCTCCTTAATTTGGCAAACAGTTGAGGTCTCTGAGGAACAAAAGAAGCAAATTATGGTACCGAGTCATGTGAACACAATTGATGGCCCACTGATTGGAATACAAAACGTTTAAATAAATAAATAGTATATTCTCGGTAAAACGAGGCACACCTGTAAAGGCGTGATCAAATATGCATACAAGCACAGCTTCTGTGGAATGTTAAAACATTTCGTTTTAATAAAAGTTATAAAAGAAAAGATGTTGTCCGTATGAGTGAGCATACTGTCAGGTAATAGTCAGACCCAGGGACATTATGGCGGTGTGGCGCGCAAAAATCCGTCAAAACACAAGTTGGGGGTAATCTCGCCAGGTAGTGATCCGTGAGCACAGGAGCCTAAACAAGGCTTTTTGCAACCAATAACCATTACAAAACAGAGATGATCTGTGCTCCGACAAAGCATTCTTCATAGCAGAATTAGTTGCACAGGTTCGATGTAGAAGGCTGAGGACTGCGTCAGTGTGAAATGCTTAGCTGTGACTTTATTTTGTGGCGAGTCACATCCGCCACGTTGCAGTGTTGTTAAGCGGACATTTGTGGCTTTTTATAGGGAGAACGCTTGCCAGGCGAAAACCCACCACGTCCTGGAACACTGCCGTAGCTTTCGTTGAACAGTACTGCAAGTCGGTTATGCATCATATAGACCGATTTTGCATTCTATTATTCGCAGTCGGTTGACAGCCAAAATGCTTCCTTGGTTGGCCGAATGGCTTAGTTCTGATACGGCAGCAGTCGTTGAAGCTGGTCAATGATGCAAGATTCGAAGAGTCGGATGATAATGATGCAGGTGAGTAAACACATTGTTAATAGAGGCCGGCTCTTCTATTATATTCATGCTCTTCTCGCAAGCCATGTCCAGCTATCCTCGCTGGACTTGTCATGGGGTAGGTGAGTGACGTTGTTTCTTGTGGCTGAATATGTCCTTAATAGCTAAAAACGCCATTCTCCGCAAATTGGATTTGGGATTCCTGCAAATGTAAGTAACTGTAACTGTTTCCATAGCCAAGTGAAAATTCCATGGAAGACCATCGGAATAGCCACGTATACGTGCGCAACGCAGTCCGTGAAATGACATCAGAATAGCTCCAGGTGACTGGCGAATAGGAATGTTTGAGGCAGTGAAGGTAATAACGCCAGAGTTGTTTGTCTTTGATTGTGGAACGGGGGATCCATGTACACATATTATTCCAGGTGAGTAAATTGTTCTCTGAATACGAGGCAAGCTAAACCCATTTGTTTAGACCCCATGAAGGTACAGCCTCCGGAATGGCGGAATGAGCTCCATTTGGACCAGTGTGTGGTTTTCATTTCCTGGAGAAAGGACCAAGCGTTTTGAGGATGGGTCGGCCAGTCCCAGTGGATAAACCTTCTTGTTTTGGCGGATGTACCTGTGGGAATCTCGGGAAAAACGGGCAACGGACAAGAGGTGGCCAAACAGAGACAGCAATGAATCAAGAAACAATTACACAGACTGGTGGCGCTCACCGGTGCCTATGATACATTCAAACTTATGTAATTTTGTTTAGTATACATAATTCGCAAGCGCGTTCTATACATTACGTCGCTGGTGTGACTCAGACTACAGCTACTACGTGGGAAGAAGGTTCTGCACGCGCAGGGTCAAAAGACTGATATAACAAAGCGTTTTAACAAAAGTTAAGCGAATGATGCGATGGCTTTAGAGAAACATGTAAACCGATGATGATGGCAGAAGCCAGAATGCGAGAGGCATCTTGGTTGAAACTGAGGATAACTAGGTTGAGACCGAATGCGGGAGCAAGATAGGTAGAGCAACATTCCAAGAGGAAAAGGAATTTCAAGGAATCCGCTAGGAGCGAATGAATGCTGACGGCAATACGAGGAGTAGTTCATGAGTAAATAAATAAATAAATATTTATTCTCGACTATGCGAGGC
>OX104062.1:62184630-62240914 GCA_944474145.2 Dicrocoelium dendriticum | reverse complement strand
TCGCGGTCATCCCATAAAGCTACACAAGCCGCGTTCTGACCGGATCAGGGCGGAAATACGGGTATCGCGTAACTCGCTTCCATAAAGTGTAGTCAGTGAACCTGCGGTTAAGGGTTTCGAGCATCGGTTAGACGCTCCTTGGTGGCAACACGAAACCTTTCCCTTCTCCTGACCATAACCATCTTCAAACTTTTAGTTCTTATTCTGTCATTCTCTTCACTCTTTGGTGTTATCTTCATTTTACTGACACTTTCCCCTTTATCTTCCATGTACTTCTACTTCTTTCTTACTTCACGTAACCTACACAGCGCGGACTGCAAATGCAGGAAACGTGGGCAGTAATTCGTTGACCAGGGTGTGTTCCGGGTGTTTCGATTTAAATCTATCAAGAACTAGCACCTTATCATTTCCTGCTTCAACGATTTGCTCAATAAGGAACACTCAATGGATTTTCCTATCGTTCCAGTCCATCTGAAACTGAATCTACTGTGATGGTTGACGGCGATTAATACGTTATTTTGGCAAGGTCATTGGCGCTTTGTTTTTTCCTTCGATTGGGCTAGAGGTTTTGTGGAGCAGTGAAGTGTTATTTTTGGAGTTGCGTCTACTGAGAAGATTATATCAGGCCTGCACCCTCTGATTCTCAAGACCGTGGCTAAGTACATTGCAGCCCCAGCTTGTCATGTGTTTCGTTGCTCTATTGAATCCGGACGCCTTCTATCAGCCTGGAAGTTGGGAACTGTCAAGCCCATATATAAAGAAGGGAATCGCCGAGACCCAGCTAACTATCGTCCCGTTTGCCTAACAGCTGTAATGTGTAGAATTATGGGACGGATTCTCAAGGGAGCTCTCAGCCTTTACTTTGATGACCGGAGTGTGATTTCTACTGCTCAGCATGGCTTTCCTAAGTCACGCTCGTGTTACCACCAATTTGTTAGTTGTCAGAGAGAGAGAGAGATTGGCGAACTCACTGGATGCGGGCAAATGTATGGAGATACTTGACTTTATTCGCACTCAGTCTGCGAATAAGTGTTTAGTTCTAATGGATTTCAACCTCCCGGAAGTCTGTTGGGCCGATCTTTCTTGCCATTCGGCATTAGGAACGTTCGGTGCAGACTTCCTTGAGCTGACTCTCCTAGTGCCTTTGCACGGCTTTCTCAAAAAGAAGCCTTGTCTTACCAATTTATTGTGCTTTTTAGACGAGATTACCCGTTGTCTTGATGGTGGGATATCGGTAGAGGTGTGCTATTTGGACTTCAGTAAAGCCTTTGACTCCATGAACCATCGACTTTTCATTGAGAAGCTGACATGGTTTGGATTGCCTTCTCAACTATTACTATGGCTCTGAATTCTTACACAGAAGGACGTTCAGAGTCCGCGTGTTAACTGCAGATAGCGACGTCCGGTGGCTCGTTCCCATTCTTGCTATACGTTTGTCTTACAAGTGAAATACGCTTGAATACCGGTGTTTCAACGCACATTGGTAATAGAATTTGACGTCTGTCAAATACCTTTACACATCCAAGGTGATTTGCATAGCGACACCTATCCACAAGACATCAAGCATGACGAGCAAGGTCCAGCGAGCTGCGACCTGCAAATTACAGGCCAGTTAGTCTGACGAGTGTAGTAGTCAAACTCCTCGAGAAACTGGTGAGAGATTCATTGGAGTCATCTAAGTAAGCTAATCTACTTAGCAATGTACAACACGGATTCCGGAAGGGATTTTCGTGTCTGACGAATCTGTTGGTAGCTCGCGAAAATTGGGCGGATGCAGTGGATAACGGCCACACACTGGACGTGCTTTTCGTCGACTTTTCGAAGGCATTTGACAAGGTACCCCATTTGAGGCTCGCGCAAAAGTTGTCCTCCTACGGGGTATCTGGCCGCGCCCTTCATTGGGTGACTGCCTTCTTGGAGGGTAGAGAACAGTGTGTACGGGTAGGCCGGGGTCTATCATTTAGGCAATCTGTCCTCAGCGGCGTGCCGCAGGGCTCGGTCCTTGGACCGCTGTTGTTCTCTATCTATGTGAATGACCTACCCACGGAGCTTGAGGTACCATCGCTGCTATTTGCTGATGACCTGAAGCTGTGGAACATTGTTGATGTTCCTGGGGGTTCCGAAGCTATTCAGCGAGCATTGGATAAGCTTTGGGACTGGTCTACTTTATGGTTACTGCCCATAAATCAGGCAAAGTGCTCCGTTCTTCGAATTGGAGGAGGTTGTCCTCCTGCGAAGTACTTGGCCGGTGGGGTCGAACTCCCCCGTGTATCTAGCCAGCTTGACCTAGGCGTCGTACACTCTTCGGCTTTACACTCCGGCGACAACTGGAAGAAGGCCGCAAGCAGAGGTTTCCGCATGTTGTGGTTAATCCGACGTTCTTTCGGAGTCTTGACGGGCGGCATCTTTACGAGGCTGTTCTCGGCTTTCGTTCGGCCTCATCTGGAATACTGCGTCCAAGCTTGTCCGCCCTGCCTCGTCCGGGACAAAATGGAGCTGGAGAGGGTTTTCCGAGTGGGTACTAGGTTAGTCGAGGGATTACGGGGACGGACGTACCCCGAGCGTCTACTTAGTTTGGGAATGCATTCTATGCACTACCGAAGGCTTAGAGGAGACCTAATCCTAACCTACCGTGTCTTGACTGGGAAGGTTGGTCCAGATTTATCTTGGCTATTCAGTCCCGCTAGATTGTCTGTTCTACGCGGTCATTCGTTGAAGCTGGACAAACCGCGGTCCGATTGGATTAGGGCGGAAATCCGGCTGTCACGCCGAGTTATCGACCGCTGGAACATGCTTCCGGAAAGTGTTATCAGGGAATCTACGGTTAAGGGGTTTGAGCGGCAACTTGACGCTCTTGGGTGGCAACACGAAACCTTTCCATTTTCCTGAGTAACGCATCTTCGTACTTCGATTTTCTTTTCTCTACTTTTCTTCACGTATTGGTATTATTTTCTTATTTAAGTGCACTTCCCTATTCTGTACCTTCGATTTCTCTTCCTATCCTTTGCTTATTTCACGTGACTGCCAAAGCAGGGACTGCTAGGGCAGGAAACGTGGGCATTAACTGGTTGGCCAGGGTGCGATACGGGTGTTTACGTTTTAGATCCATCAATAACTGAGCACTTCATCAATTCCTGGCTCAACGATCCACTCAAGATGGAACACTCACGGGATTCTCCTATCGTTCCAGTCCCCATCTGAACTGAACTGAACTGACCTCCCGTGCGTCTAGCACTTTGGACGCTACTCTCGACAAAACGAGAGCAGCAGCAGCGTCTAAGTGCCTGAGCTGCAGCAGAAATGTCACTTCTCGGTCTAAAGCGCTGCAGTGCGGTCTGTGCGAAGGATGGGCCCACACAACGTGCAGCGGCATTGAGCACGATCTTTATGAATGCCTGAAAAGAACGGCATCTTCCGCGCTAACATTCCACTGTGACAAATGCCGACTTATTGTTAACGATAAGTCCCTTCTGGCGAATCTGACTTTGGCGAAAAAGACAGATGATAACGCCGCATTGGTGACGCCCGTACTACCGCCGGTGACTCCTCCATGCATCCATACTGTGCGCAATCGAAGCCGCTCCTCCTCCGCTTCATCAGCGGACACACCAATGCATAGTTCACAAGACAATCGAAAAAAGCCGTCTGTCGGCACTCCAACTGCAACTGCGACCTACGCAGCCGTGGCCAGCGCTGGCGCCGCAAAACCACCCGGCTGGGTCCAGGCCCCTAAAAAGAAAAGTTGTAAGGCGGTAAGCAACAACAAATTGAAATCACCGTCTACAGTGTCACAACTAAAGTCTGTGCTAAACAAGGTAACACGACTTGAGAAATTGCTAGCCGAGCAACCGGCCTTACCGAAACCGGTGAAGCCAAGCGATAGCAAGTCACCACGGGGACGGCTATGCAACGTCATGATTTTCCACGCACCTGAGTCGACTGATCCCAGTCCCCAGGTACGCTATGACCATGATGTGCAATTCTTGCAGTCTCCAACCGACAAACTACTGGATGTTGGCGAACCCGGGTTACGAGTGAAACAAGTCACTCGTCTGGGGAAACAAGTTGATGGCAAGTGTCGGCCTCTGCGCATCGCGTTCGCCGACGAAACTGCCCCAAGGTTAGTACTGTCCCGCCTCGGTCGCCTAAAGGGGATGAAAATCCATGTCCGGCCAGACCTTGATCCCGCAGAACGAGAGCAGCTGAAGTCTGCCATGATCGAACTGAAACGACGCACGGACGCCGGTGAAACTAACCTGCGTATCGTAAATTTTCGCACAGTTGCCCGGATACCCCGAATCCGGGTAAACAGAGCAATGACGCTTCAAGCTCGCCCAACGGTTCCTGCCGCGGATTGCGTGTAGCGTTCATTAATGTATGCAGCTTAATGAACAAGCACGATGATCTGATCCGCTTCATTGCTTCACGTCGGCCAGATGTGGTTGGTTTGGCTGAGACGTGGTTGACATCTGAAGTGACAAGCGAAGAAATTGCGATCACGGACTATTCGTGCTTCCGCTGTGATCGACAGTCGAATAGCCGCGGTGGCGTCCTACTTTACCTCCGGTCTACCCTGTGCGGGAGACTCGTGAGCACCTACCGAAGCATTGACGGTCTATGTGAGCAGCTGTAGTGTTCGATCCACCTACGACGCGGCGAACTGCTTGTGGGTGTGGCATATCGTAGCCCACTGAGTAACGGATTGGATTGGCTCACACACGTCCAAAACCAAATGAGTCGCCCGCAGTTCCTGCTCATTGGCGACTTTAACCTCCCTCGAATCTTATGGCCTGAAGTTCAGCTTCTCCCTGACCATAATGAAGTGGAGACAAGATTCGCCGAACTGGTACTGGAAACCGGAACGGTACAGCACATCACGCAACCCACCCGCATAACCCCGCGCTCAATGCCATCATGCCTGGACCTGCTGCTAACCAGCTGCGAACAAACAGTGCATGACATAGAAGTTCTTGAGCCCATGGCGGCCAGTGCTCACTCGACAATTATGGCCACTATAGACCTGCAGCTTCTATGTGTGCGTCCAGTGGCGCCAACATACAACTATTGGAAAGCTGACTTCGATGGCCTCATTCTAGCTGCCAATCAGCTTGATTGGTCTATGCCACAGGATTCATCCGTTGAAACTTGCTGGGCAAACATTAAAAGGGCAGTGCACTCATTGTGTGCGCAATTTGTACCTTTCAAGACTCGGAAAGTTGGACCAATGAAACCCCATTGGTTTGACAGAGTATAACCGACTGTCTCGACAACGGCGTCGACTATGGAATGCGTTCCTCCTGTCTGGCTCTGCCGATGACTATAAGGCATACAAGCGACAACGAAACTTGTGCAACAGCACAAAGACGCGAAAACGCCGTCAGTTTGAGGAGCAGCTTGCTTGCTCAGCTAAAACTGCCCCGAAGCGCATATTTGCGTACGTGAAGCGACGCCTGAAGTCTGCAGGTAATGTGCCGGTGCTAGTGCGTTCGAACGGACAACCACTAAGTTCAAACACCGAGCGTGCGTCCGCATTAGCGGCGCACTTCGCTTCTGTATTCGCAACTAACCAAACCTGCGCGCCAAGCTCTGCTGTCGCCGCACCGACTGAGCTAACCGACTTGATCTGCGACGTCGCGGAAGTACATGGGCTAGTCAGCTGCCTAGACAGCACGAAGCCAGCTGGACCGGATGGTCTCCATCCGCTGATCCTCAAGTCCTTGTCAGCTGTGATCTCACCTGCTGTAACCGACCTGTTCAACCGATCACTGTCCATAGGCTGCGTGCCTTGTGACTGGAAATGCGCCGTTGTCAAACCGATTCCAAAAGGCGGTGACACAAGCAAAGTGGAGAATTACCGCCCTATTTGTTTGACCGCAGTATTGTCGAAAGTTCTGGCGAAGATTGTGAAGAAGAGACTGCTCCAGCTACTGGAGACCAACTCTCTCCTGACGCCTGCACAGCATGGTTTCGTGAGAGGCCGCTCGTGCATCACTAACCTGCTGCTAACATGGCATGAATGGTTGCAAGCAGTAAACCAACGTAAGTCAGTCGACGTGGTATACGTCGATTTCAGTAAGGCCTTCGACAGAGTGGATCACGAGATCCTCCTTCAGAAACTGAGGGAGTGCGGAGTCGGAGGCTCGCTGCACCAATGGATCCGTGACTTCTTAGTTGGACGGAAGTGGAGGGTGCAAGTCGACAGCCACCTGACCGACTGGTACCCGTCGACGAGCGGCGTTCCTCAGGGGACGGTGCTTGGCCCCATTCTCTTCCTGATTCACATCAACGACGTGCCCAATCTCCTTCGGTCGCCGTGTGCCTTGTTCGCGGACGACCTGAAGCTATGGAGGGTGACCCATACGTCGGACGACTTTGACATACTTCCGCAGGACCTCGACCGCCTCTCCATGTGGTCCGCCGAAGTAAGTTTGCCTATCAACTCGGCAAAATCGCTACTTCTGTGCCTCGGTAAAGGTGGAGCGGGCCGATCGTACGCTCTCGACGGCCAAGTTCTACACCCGACGCATTGCGTCAGAAACCTTGGCGTTATACAACGTTACGACATGAAGTCACTGGAAAACACGGACAATACGTATCGCACAGCATTGCGTTCGCTGTGGGCGCTGAAACGTAGCTTCTGCACCTGGTCGAAAGAGATTGCCACTCGTCTCTTCACATCCATTGTACGACCGGTGCTAGAATACGGCTCACCCGCCTACTGTCCGTTGACGAAAGGCGAGATACACAAGCTCGAAAGAGTACAACACATAGCCACACGGCTCATTCCCGGTCTTCAGGGTGTGCCGTATGAAGAAAGATGCAGACAATTGGGTCTGTATACTCTAGCCTACCGCCGCGTGCGAGTGGACCTCATCATGACCCATCGGGTATTGCATCTGGGTGCTTATCCGATGCTGAGGCCACTGCTCCATGTCCGTGCGTCAAGCAGCACACGAGGTCACCAGTACAAACTGGTAGTCCCTGACCTCAAGTGGGTAGCTCATCCCTTGTGTCTTGAGCGGCGAGTGGTGAACATGTGGAACCGTTTGCCCTCGCGGATAGTAGAAGCGAACTCGGTGTCGGAATTCAAACGATTCCTAGACGCGCACTTTGCGGATGCCAGATTCGACGAAGCCTTCACAGAAAACTGACGAAGGAATCGTTCAATGATTATAACCCATGGAACCCGTAATCTACCAACTGCAGCTTCCGAAACGATGCCCATCCGTAATAGGCGGCGGAGCTGGTGAAGGACTCCATGTGGTTCATCCAAGAATATATCGTAAGTACATGGAGATTTTTTCTATGCTCGTAAATATTTTACTTTTTTCACCTGGGCTAGCTCACTACTACAGGTAACACTGTGTCAGTGGGACATGTCCTACATTGAGATATAGCTACATAGATGTTCAACATCTTTCTCGCTATCATGACAGTAAAGTAAAGTAAAGTAGTGTTGGCCATGCCTACAGCGGTGTCCCCCAAGGTTCGGTTCTGGGTCCATTACTGTTGCTTATGTTTTTGAATGACCTGGCTCCTCTTCTTGAGGATCCCTGCTACATCTTCGCATATGACTTGAAGCTAGTCAGCAGGGAAACCGAGCGACTTTGGCTAAGGACATCATCACTGTGGCGAATTGGTCAAACCAATGGGACCTACCTCTAAATGCCAACAAATGTCAACTATTGACTAGTAGTGGTAGCGGAATTGCAGTTCAGTCTTCTGTGGGATCTCTATCATTGCGGTGTACTGACGAAGCCCGTGATCTAGGTGTCATCATAGCGAACAATTTTAAGCCTTCGGCACAGTGTCACCATGCTGCTAATAAAGCACGACACGAGTTATTTCGTCTTAGGAGGGCGCTGAGTAACACTAAAGCAGAAGTATTCTTGCCCTTATATAAAGCAGTGGTTAGGCCACATCTGGAGTATTGTGTTCAGGCCTGGCCACCGTACCTCCGGAGTGACATCATTTGTATAGAAAAGATTCAGAAACTTGCGACCAGGATGATTGAAGGTCAACGAGGCAAGTCTTACGAAGATCGTCTAAGTAGCTTAGGATTATTTTCCTTGGAACGGCGTAGGTTGAGAGGGGATTTGATAGAGACGTTTAAGATCATTAAGGGACTTAGTGGTATTAGTTCCACCCATCTGTTTGAGTTGGCTACGTCAGACCATCTGCGCGGGCATCGCCTGAAGCTCAAATATCACAGAGCTCGTTTGGACATCAGGGCAAAGTTTTTTACGAACCGACTAGTTAACTACTGGAATGAACTTCCTTCTGATTTAGTGGAGTCTGAAACCGTAGAAGCCTTCAAAAGGGGTTTAGACAATTGTTGGTCCATCCTTTTTCCAGAGCTATTGTAGTTGTACTGGTATATGTAGTGTATTTTGATGCTGGCATATGACAGTGCAGAAATTGCTCTTGTTCTCGCTTCATTCCATTGCAGAAGCAAGAAGAGACAATCCAACGTCGAAGTGCTGGGGGCCGCTTCACTTACCGGCACAAGAACTGGACGCTCGTTAGGCGGAAGCCTCTATCGTCCATCTGACCTGACCTGACCTGGACAACCAAATACCATCTACTTTGGATTTGGTTTTCGCTAAGTCCCTGGACTTCGTGACTGACTTTTCACACGGTGCACCTCTAGGGTCCAGCGATCACGCATGCATATCCTTTCGATGTGCTCTTTCAAGGCACCAAGGGACCGCTGTTGAATTACTCCCGAATATTTGGCGGGCGGACTTTAGTGTAATGCGAACTAAGGCTTCAGTTCTGAACTGTGAGATCTTGATGGCTGATTCTGTCCAGTTAGCCTGGGATAAATTTAAGGCATACCTTACGGAGGTTTCCACTCCCTATATTCCACTCATTAGGAAACGAGGGTTTAGGGCACAGCCTCCATGGATAGATACCACAGGCAAGTACCTACTCAAGAAACGGTCTAGATGCTGGCGAACCTACCAAGCAGCTCCATCAGCCAGCACCTATGATAGTTATCGAGAGATTAGAAATAGATGTAAGCAACATCAGAACTGCTCGTCTCCAATACGAGCAGGGTTTAGAGAGCTCGGCCACAGCTAATCCCAAGAAGATTTTGCTGATGTTGAAAGGTGCAGCGGGGCAAAACTGTCTATACCAGCATTATTGCGAGCAGACGGGACCCGTGCGCAAACTGACTATGACAATGCTTGTATACTGAGTGATCAGTATACTGGGGACTTTGCTCGGAAGACCACTTTATCACAGGTTGAATTGATTTCAAGAGTTCCAGAGGATTCTTGCTTAGCTGAATTTAGCATAACGGAGACTCAGGTCTTCGAGCTACTGCAAAGCATTAGTCCCTCTAAAGCTTCCGGTCCTGATTCAATTCATCCGAAGCTGTTGCATGAATTGGCCACTGAGCTGAGTGGTCCGATCACATGCGTGTTTTCAATATCACTGGTTAGCTACAGCCTACCTTCGGAATGGAAGGAGGCAATCATCTGTCCGATTTTTAAGGGCGGTGACAGCGCTCTACCCGTGAACTACCGGCCTGTCAGTTTGACAAGCGTAGTAGTCAAGTTGTTTGAAAAGCTGATAAGGGATTCAGTGGAGAACCACCTGAATAGATTCAACCTTCTCAGTGATGCGCAACATGGATTCCGCAAGGGATTTTCATGTCAGACTAATCTACTTGTAGCTCGTGAAAGCTGGGCCGAAGCGGTAGACTGTGGCCACGCTGTAGACGTACTATTCGTAGATTTTTCGAAAGCTTTTGACACTGTTCCACATCTTCGGCTCTCACTAAAATTGAGATCTTACGGGATATCTGGTCGCGCGCTTCAATGGGTGTCTGCCTTCCTTGAGGGGAGGGAACGGTGCGTACGGGTGGTTCGTGGCCTTTCGCTCAGGCAAGCTGTCCTTAGTGGCGTTCCGCAGGGCTCGGTATTGGGGCCATTGTTGTTCGCGATCTATGTAAATGACTTGCCGGGAGAGCTAAGGGTGTCATCACTAATGTTTGCTGACGACCTTAAGCTCTGGAATATTGTGGATATCCCGGGGGTCTTGAGGCAATTCAGCGTGCCTTGGATAGGCTCTGAGAATGGTCTACCTTATGGTTGATGCCCATAAATAGGGCCAAATGCTCTGTTCTCCGAATCGGAGCTGCAAATCCTCCCACCCGATATGTTGTCGGCGGTGGTGAACTCCCTTTTGTCACTCAGCAGGTTGATTTAGGAGTCGTACACGCATCAGCACTTCATTCTGGCGACAATTGGAAGAAGGCTGCTTGTCGAGGGTTCCGTATGATGTGGTTTATCCACCGCTCTTTCGGAATCTTAACGGCCAATTTGTTTGTGAAGCTATTTTTGGCATTCGTCCGACCCCACCTGGAATATTGTATTCAAGCTTGTCCACCATGTCTTAACCGAGACAAAATGGACTTGGAGTGGGTGTTACGAGTGGGCACTCGGTTAGTGCAGGGTCTACGGAGACAGACGTATCCTGAACGCTTGCTCAGTTTGGGGATGTACTCAATGCACTACCGAAGGATAAGAGGGGACCTGATTCTCACTTATCGTATTTTGACGGGTAAGATTGGCTCGGACTTGTCAGGGCTATTTAGTCCCGCTACGTTACCCAATCTCCGCGGTCACCCACTGAAACTGCATAAGCCACGGTCTGATAGGATTAGGACGGAAACTCGTCTATCGCGCCGAGTTATAGATCGCTAGAATTCGCTTCCAGACCACGTGGTTAGGGAACCTACTTTTAAGGGTTTTGCGCGCCAGCTCGATGCTCTTGGGTGGCAACAGCAAAGCTTTCCTTTTTCCTAGCCGACTCACCTTCACTTTTCAGTTTTTTTAATGACTCAAATATCTTGGTATTCCACTTGCCTAACTCTTTCCACTTTCTCTTTTGCCTTTTGAGTTTACTTTTTTCTCTTTCTTACTTCACGCAACCGACCCAGCAGGGACTGCTAGAACAGGATACGTAGGCATTAATTGTTTGGACAGGGTGTGATGCGGTCTTTGTTTTAGGTCCATCAGTATTTCAAAGTTCGCCAACTCCTGGTTCAACGACCCGCCGAAGAAGGAACACTCACGGGATAATCCTATCGTTCCAGTCCCGCTTGAACTTGAACTTGTATGGACGTTATCTACGTTGATTTCAGCAAAGCATTTGACCTAGTTCCTCATGAGAGGCTTTTGTTCAAACTTCAAGCAATTGGTGTCTCCGGGAGGGTTCTGTCGTGGATTTTTGATTTCCTTTCAGACCGAGTTATGGGAGTTAAGGTCAGTGATACATATTCACTCTCTGTCCTTATGAGCAGAGGCATTCCTCAAGGCTCTGTTCTCGGACCAGAGTTGTTTAAATTCTTTATTAACGACCTTCCTTCAATTCTCCGGACCGAATGTTTGATCTATGCTGACGACTTGAAGTTATGGAGGGAGGTAACCAGCGCTGAGGATGCTGACTGTTTCCAAACCACTGGATCGGCTGCATGATTGGTCACTTAAATGGCAGTTGCCTATAAATCGCGATAAATATTCTGTATTCCCCATTGGTGCTACTGAACCATTCGGTGTTTACTACATTGGTGGTTATTTGCTTAATAAGGTGAAACAGGAAAGAGACGTTGGTGTTATTGTATGCTCTGGTCTAAAAACCATCAGATACGTTGTGGAAGGTTGCTGCGGCAAACAGACCGTGTTCTATCCGAATAGCCTTCTCACGATTGATGCCGGAGATCTTCAGATTGTCTTTTCCTCCCACGTGCGTCCAATCCTCGAATATGGATTACCCGCAGTTTATCCGCTTACAAAGTTTGAACATGGCTTGATTGAGAAAGTTCAGCGACGCGGTTCTAAGTACATCTTTGAGCTCCGACACCTGCCATATCACATCCGTCTCCAGCACTTGAACATGTTCTCTCTGGCATACCGGCGTCCATCGCAATGAGGCTGTACCTTACCGTGGTGCGATGGTTTGTGTGCCTCAGCGATCCAGTGAGCTATGCTGGGTGGTGCTTTTGCACCTTCAGAGCCACTCATACCAGATTGGTCAATGGTTAGAGGCCAGACAAACTCAGCCTCCTGGTCCTCCAGGTTGGGGGTTGGAATGAGAGTGGCACCTTATTACTTAAAACGGACTCCTTGTAACCCAACGCCAAACCCGCTGCCTTGCGGAAAGGTTTATGAACCAAAGGCTTTGGTTGAGAACCCTAATCGTTCTCCTGTCTAGGCTTGGGCAACCTGAGAGTATGCTGCAATGCAATACTATGAATCTTTCCTCAAACAATTTCTTGATGCTCTGGCCACCGCAGAGGATAAACGACGGTGCCCTATCCCCTGCATCGAGCAAGGTGGATAGGGCTTTGGATGCTACTGCTCAAGCCTTCCCGTCTTCTTATTCCTCCTCTTACGCTTTTTCACTCTTACCATCCCGTTCCAACTTCACGTTTATCCCCCCCCCCCAGTTTTCAACCACTCGATTCTTGGCCCTCCCCCACCATGCTTTGCTAGGCATTTATCTTCTAATTTCAATTCACATGCTAACATGGAGCGTCACACCTCTGCTGTCGACAAGCCCATGTCGAACCAAGCGGCCCATTCCAGTTCATCGGCTTGCATTTGGAGCCCTCGATCCTCCTTCAGATTGGCATGCCTCAATGTACGCACATTGCTTCAGATCGGTCAACAGGCAGCACTTGCCCGAACATTGGAGACCCCCTCGATCGATATCTGCTGCTTATCAGAGACCCGCCTGCAAGACTCGAGCTCTGTGCTCACTCTGCGATCCCCTTCAGGTGACGCAAACAGTATTTTCTCAGTGCGCCTATCCGGTGACGATGCAGCTTCGAGCACTGACCAAGCTGTTGTTGGCATTGTCCTGAGACCCCGGGCTGAAGCTGCCCTGGTTGGTTGGATTCCAATCAGTAGCCGGATGTGTGCGGTCTGATTGGCTGGCTCGTTTAAAGCTTCAAAGTCGCGCGGGACTAATAGGTGTCTATTCATCATCGCTGCCTATGCGCCCACAAACTGTAGCGATGATTCGGTAAATAACGACTTCTACCGCGACTGACCCAGTTTCTTCGCCACAGAAGAAACACGGACACTGTTGTGCTGGCTGGGGATCTGAACGCACAAGTTGGAAAGTTGTCCACTGATCAAATGCATCTGGGCGGTCAGCACGGTGTAGGCTCCCGTAATGATAGCGGTGAGCGGTTACTTCATTTGTGTGACGATGCTCGCTTATTTCTTGCGAGCACTAATTCCCGACATAGCACCCGCCGGAGGGTGACTTGGCGCCCACCAGCCTCGAACCAGCCTTGGACGCAGATCAATCACATTGCTATTAGTTACCGCTGGAGAGGCTGCATCCAGAACTGTCACTCGATTTGGAGCACATGTGTGGACACCGATCATGCACTTGTATGTGCTGACATGCGGATGAGTTTTGGCGGACGCCCACGACGACGCTGTGAGCGCATTGACACCGGCCAACTGACAAAGCCCGCTGTTCTGAATGATATCCAAGTACGCTGACATGCGAGCTGAGTATTCGTTCACTGGAGACAACTGATGGTCACTGGTCACATGTTCGCCAGACCTTACTAGCAGCGGGCAAATCTTCATGTGGTATGTCTAACAGTCAACATGGACATTTGGTCTCTTCACAGTCTCTGGAACTTATCGAGGCTCGCCGACATATCCCGGCTGGAAGCGAGCACAATGAAACTCGCAAAGAGCTCCGGGCAAAACTCCGCGCTAGCCTGAAGAGAGAACGCGAATCTTGGTGGTCTCATCGTGCGTCAGAAATAGAAGTGGCCGCTGCCCTAGGCAATCATCGTAAGTTATTCTGTCTTATACGGGAAACGGGCAGCAGAAGACCTGGTGTTAGTGAAACTATACGTGACGAGAGTGGACAGCCTATCCACAATTTATCAAAACGTTTGGAGCGTTGGGCTGGGCATTTTGAAAAGCAATTTAATCGGCTAGAATTGTTCGATTCGCCGGTCACTGATCGCCCTGCTCCGTGGGCTGTCCCTTTGGATCCACCCTCTCGCTCAGAAGTCGAACGTGAGATCGGGCTGTTGAAGTTAAATAAAGCCGCGGGACCAGATGATCTTCCTCCAGCTTTTTTTAAATTAGGAGGCTCTGCTGTTGTTGATGCTTTACATGAATTACTAGTGAAACTGTGGGAGCAGGAGACCGTCCCAACCGACTGGAACAGCTCCGTTATTGTTCCTATCTTAAAAGGAGGCTCGCGTTCGGAATGCGGCAACTATAGAGGAATCAGTCTGATCTCCATCGCCTCCAAATTACTCGCCTCCATAACTCTTCACAGAGTGACTGGCGCTCGTGAAAGCCAGATTCGTGAGGGGCAAGCCGGGTTTCGTCGTGGTCGTGTCTGCATCGATCACAGCTTCACTTTATCTTAATTGCGGTAGCATAGTGACACATATTGGCGGCCCATCCTAGTCGTGTTCCTCGACATCGAAGGTGCCTTCGATTCGGTTGATCGATGTGCCCTTTGGAATGGTTTACTCATTAAAGGTGTGCCCGAGAAATATGTAAATATTATCCGAGCATTATATGCGCATAGCACGGGCAGAGTGAGGGTTTACGGCAAGCTGTTGCCACCCTTCAATATCTCCAGCGGTGTGAGACAAGGATGCCCGCTGTCACCTTTCCTCTTCAACTTCGCTATTGACGAAGCCATGGAGTTTGCATTTACAGGACATGACTTGGAAGGTGTGGAGCTACTCCCAGGAGAACGACTTTTTGACTTGGAGTATGCAGACGACATTGTCCTCATCTGTGACAGCTCCCAGACGTGCCAAGCGGCGCTGGACAGATTAGCACTGGCTGTCAGCCGCTTCGGGCTTTGCTTTGCGCCATCGAAGTGCAAAGCGTTCCTCCAAGATTGGCAGGGATCGCCTCCTGCGCTGATGCTTGATGGGGATCAAGGACCTGGGAAGTTGTATCAGCGCCCTTGGGATCGAAGACGAGATCACGAACCGTATAGCGAAAGCTCGAAGTGCTTTTGCTAACCTTCGCCACCTATGGCGGCGGCACGACATCACTCTCGCCCTGAAGGGTAGAGTGTACAATGCAGCAGTTCGTTCGACCTTACTGTACGGTTGCGAAACCTGGCCCCTAAGGTCGGCGGACATGAAGAGGCTAGCTACGTTTGACCATCGGTGCTTTGGCAGTTTGGCTCACCTATGGTGGGAACACTGCGTGAGTAACGAGCGTGTTCGACGCATTGTTTACGGCCCAGGAAAAAGATCTGAACCACTCAACACCGTTATTTTCCGCACCAGGCTCCGATGGCTCGGTCACGTGTTACGCATGCCAGCCCACCGACTCCCGCGACGTGCGTTGTTTGCTCACCGGGGATGTGTGTAGAAGAAGAGGAGAGGTGGCCAAGCGATGACTTGGTCCAGGGGAATGAAGTCCATCACTTCGGAGCTAGCCTCGGTTGAAGCGTCACGGCTCCCTGGTTGGGGTCCAAAAGACGGTGAACACGTTTGGCTGGATACACTTGCTGACATGGCAAGGAGCCGACCTCAGGGGCATTTGTGCTGTGAGTTTCTTTGTCCCTTCCCATCCCTTTTAGTCTCCCCCTCTATCTACGATCTCATTTAGTAGGGCAAAACAATTTTTTTCTTTTTGCCTAGTAGCTGGCTGGTAGCTTACCGGAACGATGCCCATCCGTTGCTGGTAGCTCAGCTGGCATGCAACTGTTGTATCTATTTTCCCTTTGTGTATTGTATTATATGTATGTGTGCCCCATGCTGTGGCTGACGTTGCATTCTTGATGCTTCTTCACCGCAGTTGGGCTAAACCAACTTACACTTAAACTAGGTCTTTTTAAGCTGGATAAATTTCATTCCACTTTATTTGGTTTGTTCTGCCTACCTGAATAGTGTTCTATTAACTGGCCACGTTGCTTACGCTAATTGCGCTTATCTTCGGTAATTTTGTTGCGTTTGTAGCATTTTTAAGTAAATTGTGGACATTTCTTACTTATCGCGGATTCGTTGCTAACCAACTTCATATGGTAATTTAGGGAAGAGTTATGCCACTGTATCTGTATGCATTATTGGATTTATATTATTTCAGCTTGTCGTTTAAAGTGAATGGCTGTTGCTTGATATCCCCAGTGTGGCTGCGCTTGATGTGCATGTTGACAAGGTGCCTACCTGTCTATTACCCACTACCTCGTTCATACTGGCTCCAGGAGACAGTTGGTCGTTGCTGGAGGGGACGGGATGTACGGTCCTTGTGGCCGTGCTAGGCTCAAAGAGCGGTTCCATGCAGTCGGTGTGGAGCGGACTACGGTCCAGCCACCGCCTTGTGTGCGCTTGATTCCCTAAATACAGCGTGCTTGTGTTTGCCTGTGAAGGAGTGTGGGCCGGCTCCGTTGATGAAACGTGGCTCCCATCCACATGCCTCCCGGTCTTATTCCTTCGGGTTTACACTGGATATGGGTGTGGTTGGAGCTGTGGGTGGCGCAGCGCAAGCCACCCATGGTCCCTCTGTAGGCGCAGGCGTCCTGTGACTGGCCACAGTGACAGGCAAATCCGAAACCGGATGCCGCCAACCATGTATGTATGTATTTCCTTCATGTATTGCGGCACAATAGCGGAGGTGTTTTCCCACCTCTAGCTGACCTGTATACTGATGATGATGATGGCATATCGGCGTCGCCGAGGCGCATTCTGCGAGGCGAGATAGGAATCGAGCTCCAAGGTTTTTTCCACTGAGTGTTCGACTCGGGGCCACTGCTGGAAACTGTTTAAACCTAGGAGACTCAGGCGTCGCTCTGCTTTTGCCCTATCCACTCGTGTAGTGAACGACTGGAACTGCTTGCCTGATCCCGCCGTCAACGCGCATACGGAGGAATGTTATAAACGAATGTTGGATTTATACTTCTTGAATTTGCAGGGATCTTGTTGTTTCTTATGCAACTGTGACAATATAACTTGTTGATTGCTGTCACGCCAACACCTGCTATGATTGGGAGATGATGGGGCTGACAAAGATCTTTCCTTTTGCTCTCTACATTCCAATGATTCGTCCAGGCTAATTTTTACGGTACGAAAATTGGCCACTCCCAAATCTCCCTCCTTAATTTTTTGCCTTCAAATTTGGTTTGAAAGCGTATACTAGTGAGAAAGAGTGGGAAAGAAAGAGTTGGAAATCTTTACTCTGTTCCATCAATTATTGATCCAATGTCGGTTCCGCAGAGATCACTCCTGTTTGACTAACATGTTGGTTGCCCGAGTGTGCTGGGCTGAGGCTATGGATCAACGATAGGCGGTGGACGTTTTGTTCATCGACTCTTCTAAAGCCTTTGACACCCTACCGCATTAGCGCCTTTTGTGTAAACTAGAATCCCACGGCGTCTCAGGCCAAGTATTGAAGTAGCGTTCGGCTTTCCTGGTAGGAAGGTGGCACCGTCACATATCTTGGCGGCCCACCGTAGTCGTGTTCCTCGACATCAAACGTGTCTTCGCTTCGGTGGATCGACCTACTCTTTAGGACTGTCTGCTAAGAAAAGGTGTGCTCGGGAAATATGTAATTATTATCCGAGTGTTATACGCGCGTAACTCGGACTGAGTGAGGGCTTAGGACAAGCTGTCCCTGCCCTTCGATATCTCCAATGATGTGAGACAAGGATGCCCGCCGTCACCTTTCCTCTTTATCTTCGCTATTGACGAGAGCATGATGATCACGTTCACAGGACACGACTTAGGTGTGGAGCTGCTTTCAGGCGAACGATTTCTTGACTTAGAGTATGCTTACGTTATTGCCCTGATACCTGGCAGCTTCCGAATGTGGCAAGCGGCACTGGACGAACTAGCATTAGCTGTCAGCTGTTCCGGACTATGCTTTGTACCTTCGAAGTGCAAAGGCTTTCCTTTAAGATTGGCAGGAACCGCCTGCTGCGCTAACCCTTGGTGGGGATCAGCTGGAAGTCGTTTAAAAATTCAAATACCTGGAAAGTTGTATCAGTGCCTTTGGGATTGAAGACGAGATCACGAACCGTATAGCAAAAGCTCGAGACGCTTTTACTAACCTTCGCCACTTATGGCGCCGGCGCGACATCACTCTCGCCCTGAAGAGTAGAGTGTACAATGCAGCCGTCCGTTCAGCTCTCCTTTACGGCTGTGAAACCTGGCCCATTAGATCAGCAGACATAAGGAGGCTAGTTACGTTCGACCACCGGTGCCTTCGAAAATTGGATCACATCTGGTAGGGACACCGCCTGGGCAACGAGCATGTTTGGCTCCTTGTTCATGGCGCAGAAAAAGAAACTGAATCGTTCAATACCGTTCTTTCACGCAGCACGCTCCGCTGGCTCGGCCACCTGTTGCGCATACCAGCCCACCGACTCCCGCGATGTGCGTTGTTTGTGCTCCGGGTGTGTGGATGGAAGAGGAGAAGGGGTAGCTAAGCGCTGACTTGGTCGAAAGAAATAAAGGGTTTTACTTCAAAGTTTGCCTCGGTTGGAGCGTCTCGGCTCCCTGGTTGGTGTCCGAAAGACGATGAACACGTTTGGCTGGATACACTTGCTGATATGGCTAGTAGCCGTCCTCAGTGGCGTTCGTGTTTTGAGTTTCTAGTCCCTTCTCATCCCTCTTATCTTCCCCCTTCTTTCGCTATCTCATCTCCAAACATAGTACAAATTTTGCTTGATAAATTGTTTTTGCTGCACAGTTGCCGGCTGGTAGCTTTCCGGAACTATGCCCATCCGTTGCTGGTAGCTCAGCTCGTTTGCACCTGTTGTTTTTATCATATTTATAGCGGCTCGGTAGCTGAGGTGTTTTCCATCTCTAGCCAAAGTATATAATGTTGATGTTGATGATCGTAGTCAGACAGTAGCGGCAAGATGGCCGTACGTAGTCTGTTAGCCGTCTAGTTAGATGGAACCTAATATGACTCCTACATGCGCCGTATCGATGAGGCCCAATAATTGTACCCCGCAACTTATAATTCTATTGTCAAAGCGGAGTTTGTAGTCAACGTGCATACAACGGCAGGTATGAATTCAGTTTGTGCATGATCAAACTCACCTGGACGTCTTTTATTGTCACGGTTCGGTGCCTGTGGTCTGGGCATCCGGAAACTCGATGAAGTTAACAATCGTAGACCGAAACATACGTGATGTGAACCGCACCCTGGTCCCCGCTGCTGTGACCTCAGCCAACATCCGTTTCTTTTCCATGGAGGACAACGCGATGTCGGCATGTCCATTGCTGCATCAAGGCGCTCTGGTTGTTCACCCGTCTGCCCAAACGCCCGGGAGAGTGCAGCAGGAATTCTCTCTTGATGGACGGCTTGTGAATACCCTCGAAAAGTTGCTGCGCCACTCGTTTATCCCGTTCATCTGGCGTTTCATCCTCGTATGCAATATCGATCCTTCTCCGTAATTCACGAACGTACGTGCCAATATTTTCTCCAGGGTACTGGTACCTCACTTGGAACTCTGCAGTGCGGTGCAGGACGATCGAGAAAGTGGCGAAGGGTCGCGAATGTCTCCGTGGTGATTTCCCTTTCGAGGATCTTGCTGTCCATGTCGGTATCAAATGCGTCATCCGATAGCAATCCCAAAATCACACTTCCTTGTGGTGAACCTGGAAAGTGCCGGATACATAACTGAACTTGTTTTTCCCATCTGGTGAATGCCATTCCAGCGGTAAAGTGCTCCGGTGTGGGCATGGGTGGTATGCAGACTGCGAATGATGGCTTGGTCGATATCCTCTCTAAAGCACGGGATAACGAGTCTAAAGATGCGGAAACTTTGGCGCAAGTGTTACTGGCAAGGGATTGATTCTCTTCGGCATTGTTAAGTTTCGTTCCCAGGTAGGGTCGCCACTTTGTAGTATGAAAGCAAGGAAGAACTCAAAGGGTTGAGAAGGAACTTTTATTACACAATACGTAGACTTTATAAGAAGGAAATCTGTAACACAAATAGGTTGAAAGAAACGTTGCCGTTAACTGTTTTCTGATTCTTGTCCCTCTTCCGTAACTGCACAGGAGTGGCGCTCTGGAATGCAAACGGGCAATGTGCCCTAAAAGCAATGATTCGGATTCAACCGCGCGCCACACCGGCTTCGATACTTCCTTACAGTATAGCAGGTCTTAGCGTGACTTTGCGGTGATCCCTAAGTTAAGGAGGTCGTTGTAACTCGCGTAGACGGCGATTGATTCTTTATCTTCTCTTTACCTTCATATTTGGTTTACTGTGGTCTCTTTCTACTAGTTGTGATATGAGCATCCAGCCACCTACGAGGTATTTGCTTTCCATTACAGCTCCCTAGGTCTATTACGACCTACGTACACTCTGGACGCGGAACCTCTCGGAATCCACGACTAGACGCGTACTACTTTAAGGTCCTAGATGGCGTTGACGAATGGTCTGATATCTAAACCGGAAATTCCAGAGATAAAATACGAGTGTAATTTTTATTGTCATTTTATATATTTCGTTCAGATCTGGACCATACTGCAGATGTCCAGTAAGTATTGATTCGTACACATGCCCACCACTGTTCAATTTTAAAACATCTGCTAACGGACATACTATTATCTCAGTAGGGTAGGTGCTGTTGAAAATAAATATTAGCGTCTACAATCGATCTCCATGTTCAAGGTCGCTCTGACGACGTCTTGAGTTTTCGTTGTGCGTTTTCTGTAAGCCATTTGGCCTCGATATACCTTGTAGGAATAGTTGTCGCGGAGTTACTCATGAAGTCCAATTGTTCCTCTTGTTTTAAAGGTGTCACTTCTCGTTCCAGAGCAATGTAATACTCTGAAATTGATGGGTGGATTCACATTGCTTGCTGCGGCTTCTGTCCCGATCAAGTGCAGACTCTGTCGGGACCGGAGCGATGAGATAATTCGGTGAATGTTCCTTCTTCAGCGTATCATTCTACCGGGCATTCATGGGTTGGCTCAAGATGTTAAAAAGCCTAACACAAAGACCGCATCACACCCTGGTCAACCAATTACTGCCCACCTTTCCTGCCCAACAGTGCCTGTCAGGTCGGTTTATCTGAAGTATAAAAGAGTGAGTGTTAAGCTGAAAACAAGAAGAGGAATGTCAAATAAATAATGTTAATACCAACGTGTGCGAAGAGCTGAAGAAAAGAACAGGTTACTGAAGGTGCAAGCCGTTTATGAGGAGGGGAAGATTTGGTACTGCCACCCAATCGCATCTAACTGACGCTCGAAACCCTCGACCGTAGATTCCCTGACGACGTACTCTGGAAGCGGGTTCCAACCTCCAATAACTCGGCGCGACAAACGAGTTTCCGTCCTTGCGCGGCCAGAACGCATTTTGCGCAGCTTCAACAGGTGACCTCGGAGACTAGACACTTTAGCGGGACTACATAGCCAGGATAAGCCCGGACCGATCTTACCAGTTAGTATGCGGTAAGTGAAGATCAGGTCTCTAATTCTCCGGTAGTGCATTGAGTACATCCCCAAGCTGAGCAAATGTTCAGGATATGTTTGCCCCCGTAAACCCTGCACTAACCTTGTATCCACTTTCAAATCCTCTCTAGTTCTATTTTGTTCCTTATAAAACATCGTGGACAAGCTTAGATAGTATTCTAATTGGGGTCACACGAAAGCTAAGAAGCTTCACAAACATATCGGCCGTTAGGACATTGAAGTAGCGGCGAATAAACCACATCATACGGAACCCTCTACAAGCAGCCTTCCTCCAATTGTCCCAGAATGAAACACGGAGGCGTAGATGACGCCTAGGTCAATCTACTGAGTGACAACAGGTAGTTCACTCCCACCAACAACATAGCATGTGGGGGGACTATCAGCTCCAATGCGTAGGACAGAACATTTCGCCTGATTTATAGACAGTCTCAGAGCCTATCCAAGGCACTCTGAATTGCCTCAGAACCCCCAGGGATATCCACAATATTCCAGAGCTTGAGGTTACCAGCAAACAATGGCGACGACGTTTCAAGCTCCTGTGGTAAGTCATTAATATAACTTGCGGAAAGCAACGGTCGTAAAACCCTGTACTGCGGAATGTGCCACTAAGAGCTTGCTTGTGTGAAAAGCAACGCCCCACGCATACACACTGTCCATTCCCCATTAAAAAAGCAGCCACCATTTAAGGCTGCCACTGGATATCCCATAAGAAATCAACTTTAATGAAAGCGGTAGGTGGGGGACATATCAAAGGCTTTCGAGAAGTGGATGTAAAGCATCAATAGCGTGGCCTTTGTTTACTGCCTCAGCCCAACTTTCACGAGCTACAAGTAAATCTGTCAGACACGAAAATCCCTTACGAAATCTGTTAGAAATCCGTGAGAATATTTGTAGCTCGGGATGCGGATGAGGGTATACGGGTGTTCTCCGAGCTGGTTGATTTGGTTGCAGACGTTTCATCGTCAGGCTAGACGACATCATCAGTTCGGTTTATGCGAGCCACTTGCAGATCCAAGTGATTATTGATCACTTAATTCGGACTTTAGCTAATAGCACGCAAGAGTTGACTACACGGTCACCTCACGTGGACCAATAGACTCCTGACATTCGAATCAAGTGATCAATAATCACTTGGATCTGCAAGTGGCTCGCATAAACCGCACTGATAATGTCGTCTAGCCTGACGATGAAACGTCTGCAACCAAATCAACCAGCTCGGAGAACACCCTCACCCTTACGAAATCTGTATTGTGCAGTACAGGTTAAATTTATTCAGGGAGGTCTCCACCGAACCACTCACAACTTTCAAACAACTTGACTGTTAGGCTTGTCAAGCTGGCAGGCCTGTAGTTCGCAGTTAGGCAAGAATCCTCCTGGACTTTAGTGACCAGCTCAACATGTGGTAGCGAGATCTCACGAGCAAAGACATCAGTATAATGCTCGCTAAGTATACAAGCCCTATCCTAGTCGGTATGCAGACAGGTCTCGTCCGCTCGTAGTAAGCTGGTATACACGAGTTTGTATCATTGCGCCTCTTTACATCAGAAAAGCACTTCTTTGGAGCTGTTGCGGCCACGTCCGCTAGACACTTCTCGTACTGAAGACGAGCAGCCGTGAGATGTCGCTAGGCTGGCTTGCCGAACTACCTCCTCGTGGTGCCAGCTGGGTGGTTCTGGTGTAAACCGTTCCAGCAAAGTGTTCGGCGACAATGTTCCACCTCGGTGGGACATTGTATTCCAGCATTTGTGCTGACTTCATGGGGAGTATTGGGCCCCTGTTTGGTAATCTACCAAACAAAGACGCATGAATTGAACATTCAGTCAATGCCTCCCAATGGGCGCGATTCCCTAAATTCTCCCCGCTGCCTTGCGGGTATGTTATTTAGCCAAAGGCTCGGGGTGGAGTCCCCTAAGTCAACTCCCTACTTCGGCTTGAGCAACCGGGTAGTATCATGCCCTCTCGCAAAACCATGAACTGTATTACAACGTGCTCATCAGCTACCGTTTCTGTTAGTCACTTTCAAGCAACTTCATCATACGCCAATTATTTGTTTGTTAACAATCCTCACTTTCCGTTACCCGATTCATGTGTTCCAAAATCTGGTTGCGATTTCGGTTGCGCCGCAGACCAAGGAGTTCAACCTATGGCTCTCCTTCGTCCTCGATCCTCGTTCCGTCTGGCTTGCTTCAAGGTCCGGATACTCATACAGACTGGCCAGCAAGCCGGTTTAGCGCGCACCCTAAATTCCCTAGACATTGATGTCTGCTGCCTTTCAGAAACCTGCTTGCAAGATCCCAGCACTGCTTACATTGACATCCCCCACTGACCACGAAGCCAGATATCACCTGCGTCTTTCTGGACATCCAGAAGCAGCCTCAGCGGGTTTGGCTGGCGTAGGTAAAACACTAAGTGGCAAGGCCCAGGCGGCACTACTGGACTGGTTCCCTATTAACAGCCGACTATGTGCACTTCGGCTTCGGGGTTCATCTAGAACCAACAGGCACCGCGAAGAGAGACGCAACTAGTTTGTGATCTCCGTGTACGCTCCAACTGACTACAATGATGACTCGGTCAAGGACGAACTCTACAACAGCTCTTGACTAATGCTAAAATGTTGGATGTCATTATCCTTGCGGAAGATTTTAATGCACGGCTTGGCCGCCTGTTACCATAGGAACGCCACCTTGGTAGTCATCACGCGCTCCATGAGAACCGCTCTGATAACATTGTGCGAAAACAACCGTCTGTTTCGAGCACTAACTTCAGGCGTACGAAGAAGCGTTCCATTCATCATTCATTCATTATACACATCAGCAATACATGAAAGAAATACATGCATATATACATATAACACAATACACAAAGGAAAAATAGATATAACAGTTGCATGCCAGCTGAACTACCAGCAACGGATAGGCATCGTTCCGGTAAGCTTCCAGCCAGCTACTAGGCAAAACGAAATTTTTATTTATTTATTTATGTTTTACCCTACGAAATGAGACCGTAGATGGAGGGGGAGACTAAAAGGGATGGGAAGGGACAAAGAAACTCACAGCACAAATGCCCCTGAGGTCGGCTCCTTGCCATGTCAGCAAGTGTATCCAGCCAAACGTGTTCACCGTCTTTTGGACCCCAACCAGGGAGCCGTGACGCTTCAACCGAGGCTAGCTCCGAAGTGATGGACTTCATTCCTCTCGACCAAGTCATCGCTTGGCTACTCCTCCTCTTCTTCCACCCACATCCCCGGTGAGCAAACGACGCACGTCGCGGTAGTAGGTGGGCTGGCATGCGTAACACGTGACCGAGCCATCGGAGCCTGGTGCGGAAAATAACGGTGTTGAGTGGTTCAGATCTTTTTCCTGGGCCGTAAACAATGCGTCGAACACGCTCGTTACTCACGCGGTGTTCCTACCATATGTGAGCCAAACTGCGAAGGCACCGATGGTCGAACGTAGCTAGCCTCTTCAAGTCCGCCGACCTTAGGGGCCAGGTTTCGCAACCGTACAGTAAGGTCGAACGAACTGCTGCATTGTACACTCTACCCTTCAGGGCGAGAGTGATGTCGCGCCGCCGCCATAGGTGGCGAAGGTTAGCAAAAGCACTCCGAGCTTTCGCTATACGGTTCGTGATCTCGTCTTCGATCCCAAGGGCGCTGATACAACTTCCCAGGTAATTGAATTTCTGAACGACTTCCAGCTGATCCCCACCAAGGGTCAGCGCAGCAGGCGATCCCTGAAACGTGGCGTCTCCCTTCGCCAACTCAACCGGGGTCTCAAATTGATCACATTGCAATTAGCTTCAGATGGCGCGGCAGCGTACTGGACTGCAGGTCCTTTTGGTCCACCTTCGTTGACTCAGATCATGCTGTGGTCTGCGCGAAAATTTGTATGTGTTTTAGATGATCCCGAAATACGTAACACCGCGGGATTGATGTAAACAGATTAACTGATTCCTCTGTCCAGGAGAGCTATCAGTCTTCACTGGCATATGCACTCAGTTGCAATCCACCGCAAGAAGTGGAACAACACTGGACTTGTATACGGAAGGTGATGACCATTTCCGGACAGGCATGCTGCGGCCTGACTTGACGCCCCTTGAAGGCTTGGATCTCTGCTCGTTCTCTGGAGATGTTCGAACGCCGCAAGGATATCCAGGCGGAATCAGATTGCAACGAGCGGCGCCGTTCTGCCAACCGGCTGCTCAAGCATAGCCTACGCAAGGATCGCGAGACATGGTGGTCTGCGCGTGCTTTAGAGATGAAGACCACTGCCCTCTTTGGCAACATTCGCAGGCTTTTCCAACTCATTCGGTCCACTGGCCTAAAGAAGCCTGGTGTCAGTGAGGTCATTGAGGTGGATGAGTCTCCGATCACCAACCAACAGAGTCGTATGGACCACTGGGCCGAGCACTTTCACTCGCAATTCAACTGGCCTCCACCATCCATCAGTACATGCAGTACACCTTGTTGTCCACCTAGGCTCGTCCCACTGAATCTATCCAGCGAAGCGGAAGTCTGCCTCGAGATTCGACGCTTGAAGTGGTTCAAGGCTGCCGGCTCTGCAGACTTCCTCCGGAGCTATTCAAGTACGGCGGCGTGGTGATCATTAACCAGCTGACCGCGCTGTTCGCAAAAATTTGGCATGAAGAGAAAGTGCCTTCCTGTCGGGGCGAATCAGTTGTTGTCCCGATTTTCAAGAAAGGCGTTCGCACTTCATGTGTAAATCATCGCGGGATTAGTCTTATTTCGCTTGCCTCTAAGCTATTGGCATCCATTCTGCTTCGCAGACTATCCCCAGTATGTGAATCATCTTGCCGTAAAGAACAAGCTGGTTTCCGTCCTGGCCGCGGATGCGTGGATCAAATCTTCACGCTCCGCCAGCTCCTCGAACATCGCCACATTTATCACAGGCCCACTATCATTGCATTCCTAGACATACGTGCCGCTTTTGACTCCGTTGATCGACCTGCTTTATAGCGTTGCTTACTAAAGAACAGGATGCCAGAGAAATATACCGCCATCTTATGAGAACTTTACCTTCATACATCCGGCAGAGTGAGGGTCTATGGCATGCTTTCCTCGCAATTCGCTGTCGATAGTGGTGAACGACAGGGCTGCCCTATGTCCCCATTCCTCTTCAACTTTGCAATCGAAGACGTTCTGTCGAATGCTCTAGAAGGTTTTCAACATTTTGGCTTAGAGCTTCTACCGGGTGAGCGCGCGACCAACTTAGATTATGCTGATGATATCGCCTTATTTGGTGACGATCCTCAGAGTATGTAACTCATTCCGGATCGTTTGGCGGTTGAAGCATCTAAGTATGGCATGAGCTTCGCCCCATCGAAGTGTAAAGTACTGCTCTAGGATTGGCTTTCAACTGCTCCCCTGCTCACTCTAGAAGGTGCACAAGTTGAACAGGAAGATAATTTTGTCTACCTTGCTGGTGGCACCATCAACGAAGAAGTTTCTCTTCGTATCGCTAAAGCTCGATCAGCATTTGTCAATCTGAGGTACTTGTGGCACCGTCGCGACGTCTCATTCTCATTAAAGGGCCGCGTTCACAGCGCATCTGTCCACTCAGTATTGTTGTATGGGAGCGAGTCCTGGCCGATTCGCGTGGAAGATATGCGTCGTCTTTCTGCGTTCGATAACGGTTGCTTAAGGAAGATCGCTCGTGTTTGGTGGGAACATCGAGTTAATAGTAATGACATTTGACGTCGCATTTTGGGGAATGCGAGTATTCCCTTCAACCAACCGGTTTTGTTGCGCCAGTTAAGATGGCTCGGTCACGTCCTGCGCATGGCACCTGAGCGTCTGCCGCGTTGCGCTCTATTCACTTGTCAAGGACCTGGCTGGAGGCGATTGCGTGGTGGTCAGCCTTCCACTTGGCGGCAGCACATGAAATCGCCGACGTAATGTCTGGACGCTGTTGGATGCGTAGGTTTTCCAGGATGGGGACCCAAAGATGAGGAGTGCCAATGGATTAGCACTCTTGAAGATATGGCCCGCAACCGGAATCGGTGGAAAAATTGTGTACAGTATTGTGTTGATTCACATGTTTAATACTACAAACATTAAAAATGACAGAAAAAAGAGCAACATCGGTGTGTGAAAAACAAACTAAAAATGTTTTGTTCTACTTTTTGTCAAAATGTTTCACTTTCTGCGGTATATTAGCTAAAGTGTGTTGCTCACCTTTAACTAGCATGCCACGATGATTATGACGCGATGACTTGCTTATCCGCTGATCTCCGTGGTTTTATGTTGGCTCTGTGTCTAGTTGATAGACTGTTGCGATTACTACTACTGCTATATCGCTAACATTTATTCCTAATCTCTCGATAGCTTTCATAGTTGCTGATTGATGAAGCCGTGGTAAGTTCCCCAGCACTTAGACCACTTCCTGAGCACATATCTGCCAGTACAAATTATCCGTGTATGGCTGCGCCCATGGCTTCGTTTTCTTAATGTGCCGGGTATGGGGGCAGAGATCGCGATGATATAATCCTTAAATTTTTCCCAATCCTACTCAACAGTGTTGGCCATGGAGTTCACACAATGCAGAACTGAAGCTTTGGCTCGCCTTGCGTTAAAGTCCGCCCGCCAAACATTTGGGTATATCTCAACAGTGGCCTGGTGGTACTTATAGAGAGCATATCGAAAGGATATGTAGACATAATCGCTGGAACAGCCTTATGTAATATCTCTTACGAACTTGCGTGACTGCGCAAAAATAAGATCCACATTAGACGGCAGCTTGTTGCTCGAGTATCTAGCCTGGAGATTCACGACGTGATGCAAAGGCAGTTGCAATGTTATCTGAAGGAGATCCAAATCGAAGGTGCCGATCGTCGAATTGCGAGATAGATAAGCCCAACAGACCTCAGCAAGGTTGAAATCCTCTAGTACTAGACAATTTTTGGCAACATATATACCAATAAACTCAATAACCTTTGATGTACTTTCAGGACTTCGATATACCACTGCAACTGCAAACTAGGTAGAAGTGCACACAGAAGTCGATAGGGCTTCAACAGTCTGATTCAACAACTGAAAAACACAGTTCTTAAAGACATCTAGTTTACAGCACACGTACATAGTGACGCCTCCGCCTTGACGGCCAGCAGAGAGATCACATCTAAGTAGCTCGTAGCCAGGAAAACATACTTCACCGTCCGTGATATCCGGGGACAACCACGTTTTTCTGAAACCGATTACGTGGGGACGAGTTTTTTCTGCAAGTAGACCCACGTGTACCTAGTTCTTCAGGCTACACACATTGCTAAGTACTACCTGAAAGAACTGGGTACGACGAGCCTTGGGTCGTGCGCTACCAAAACGGTTTCTGGTAAGACAGAAATTGACCTCCGTCTGACCACCTAAAACCCACAAGACAGGCGTTGCTCATCAGCCGCCTGCCTGTTCTTGAGATCTTTGATAGCTTCCTTAAGCCTCAGTCTATCTGCCAGTGGGAGATCCGGCTGAACACTGACATTAGGATTAAGGCAAAGCGCACTAACGCTCTGTGCCCCTCCGGGGTTAAAAGGACTACTCGAAGTAGGCGAAGTCGTGGATTTGGCCTATCAACGGGGACATTTCCGGTCTGGTCAAATTTCTGATAGTGGCATCAGGGAAATCAGGTGGAAGCATTTCGGTGACGTAGATCTTGAACCACTTGAGGTCATCCAGCGTGCGTTCCCTGCGAAGAGCTGTCGTAGCTTCGGCAGCGTTACGGAAGATAACGCTGCTATCAGTAAAAGAATTACCTCGACGTGGCGTATTCATCTCTTGAGTTTTAGACTCGACACCTGGTTTGATCGGTTTGACTGGTTACACGACACGTATTTTCGCCAAAGGAGCTGGGGTACTTGAGGTTGGAGCTTTGTGCTCTAGCTCCAACACCATGGTTTTAGTTCCCTCAGGCTTTGTCGGTGTCTTACGGACTTTCCTAGTCCTTTTCCTCTTGCTTTAGTAGGCGCAGACGCCATAAGTTCGGCCTCGCTTTCGACGGTGTCCAATACACCACCATTCTAGGTAGCTTGAGCATTCGACACGTAGCCGTCACTCCAGGTGGATTCTCATCGGTATCAGATGAGATTGGATGAGTGGCTCCGTCCAATGGGCCGATATCGATAGTGACTCCAAGTTTCTTTATGAGTAACTCTACTTTACGGTCAAGAGAAGCGAGGAAAGACCACATCTGCTGGTTACCCAGCCCGACTCGATGCCTCTTTTGTGGCATCAAGACGCCAAGAGCGACGATTACAGCATACAGGGTAACTGAACAGCATGCTATCGCTAATCGAGGGCATTGAGGAAAACCGGGCCCCGGACCCATGTGCACAGATGCTGGCCATTGAGTTCATGACGTTGTCAAATGCGGCGGTTTTGGAGGGATCGCGATTTCGGTCCTAACTAGCCAAAGCCCAGCTACATGTGTCGCAAAGACTAGGCCTAAGTCCGGTGATAAAACTAATTCTAAGCTCTTCTCATCTCAGTCACAAATGAACCTAGTTCTCGACAGACTTTCTGAACTGGAGAAAGTAAGCCGCAAATTACTGAGCGCACCCAACCACCTCGCGATCGTTGCCTCATCATCATGAACGCGGCTCAATCACAGAAGGCCACTCCTGCGGAACGAATGCTGTATGACTAAATACTACTCGAGCGTTTGATCTCTGCTATTTGATGAAATCGAACAGGGGATTAACATTGTACCTGCCTTCCGTCTCGGCAGGAAACAAGATGATCCCCCAAGTTTCGCTTTCTTAAACTCGTATACCCGGAATGCAGAGGAATGTCGACGCATCCTGTGGCGGACCTCGCGTCTCATAGGTGAGTCGTCTTATGTGTTACGAGAGCTCTCTGGAGAATCGGGTCGGAATGAAAAAAGTTGTAGAGCTAGACAAGGAAGTGGTGAAACAGGCCTCCATATCGTGGATTTCCGAGTAGTTCGGAAGGCTCCGAAAACCCATCGGGGGCCTATTCTAGTCATCCCCGGAGAGTAAAGCATAGGAACGACTGCGCATGTTATCCGCCAATGTGCGCAGTCTAAAAAATAAACTGGATGTGATTTAGTTGCTTACCTCAGCGACTCGTCTAAACATTATGGCATTCACTGAAACGTGGTCATTCCCAGAAATCATGGATTCGAAATTGTTTGTCCTCGGTTATCACGTCCCGCGGTCCGGTCGCCACGGAGTAGGGTCTGGTGGTGGCGTAATGCTCTATTGGAAGGTGGGTCTGAAAGCGCATGTACTTGTAACTATCAGCGACCATGGTGACAATTTCGAAGCCCTTTGGTGCCGTGTACATGACAGATGCGAATCTCTATTGATCGGTGTCATCTACAAAACGCCACCAGGCTCCGAAGTTTGCTTGTTGAATTCGATCAGGGCGCACGGCGAAGGCATGGGGGATTTCAATGCACCAGATGTCGATTGGGATGTAATTCTTTGTGATCGCCCATCCGACCATTTCGATGCCAACTTACTCGTAACCCTTTTGAATTGCAATCTTTTTCAGCATGTCATGACGCCGACTCGTATTTTTCAAGACCAGACTCCACACATCCTAGTTCTCGGGCTCTCCCCGCCACAGTTTGATGTCACGGATCTAACGGTTTTTCAACTCATAGGCGACAGCGATCATTGTGTTGTTTCATTCCAGTGGACACGTCGCCTCACGATCCATAGTTACCGTCGGATTGTAGTGCCCCTGAACTTATTAATTTTATCTATGAGTGGAATCATGTGCTCTTCAAAATGACGTCCCTAATTGAGCAAGTTGTTACTTTGTCCTATAGTAAGTCCTTCACAAGGGGTCCACATTGGATTTACCGTTAATTGAGATACCTAGTGTACAGAAGCTGCACATTGTGGGATCGTTTTAGGCAATCGCAATCAGAGCTTGATTGCTCTTACTACAAGACTGTCAGAAATGTTTGTGTCACGATGGAACGTCTGAAAGGTGAACGATATTAACTGTCGATAGCGGAACACTCCAGAACGATGCCCAACTTGTTTTTATCATATACGAAAAGAAGCACCATTGGCTGCAATGATATCCCTCCCTTGTGTTCTTGTGAGCATCTGGCTTTACGAAGACGCTGATAAAGCCATTCTTTTGGCCCAGCAGTACGCTTTTGTGGACGCGAAAGAAACATCGTTCTGTGACAACGCTGTATTCACTTTGCCTTCTCTGTTGGATCAAGTAGACAGTAACATCATTTCTGTGATGTAACTTCTTGATGTAGATCCGCACCCTCCACTCGGCCCGGATAGCTTACACTCCTCGTTCCTTTGGATTGTGGCGGAGTACATCGCTTCACTTATCTGTCAGGTTTTCCGTCGCTTCTTTAAAGCTGAATGTTTTCCGTCGACTTGGAAAGTGTGCATCGTCAAACCCATCTACAAAGGAGGGATTAGACAACATCCAATCAACTATTGCCCAATCTGCTTAACGTTTATAGTATGCAACGTTATGAAACGGATCTTGAAATAGGCTCTTCATTTCTACCTCGGGGAACTGAATGTCTTTTTATACCCAGCATAGTTTTCGAAGCGCACTGTAGTGCTTTTTAATTTTTCACATTTTCTCTTTCCCATCCTCAATTTTATCATGACATCTTTGATACAGTTTGTTTGCATTAACGATGACAATAGACTTCTTCGTTGCCCGCGCTCCCTCGTGCTACTTTTTGGCTGTGTTGCCTCTGCTCGTGTACGGTGCTGTTCATTCTTCTAGCGAATCGGATATTAGGTGCAAAATTACTATCGAACCTTTATTTTCATCGTGCTCGACGTGTGCCACAGGTATAGTGCAATCCACGATTCGAATTCAACTGTGATCAGACTGTGAGTTCACTATTTCCGAAAGCTTTGGCGTTTACTGAGGGACTGAGAATTTCCTAGTATTCTTTTGACCACTACAGTCCGCACGTGTACTTCAAGCTTATTGGTTGCTAAGACGAAATTGACAAGGTCGCTAGATTCCGGAAACGCTTGGGCTTTGTTTTTTTCCGCTTTCAACAAAGCTTTCGATAGGGTCTTACATGAACGGTTTTTGTTTAAATTCCGTGGAATTGGTATCGCCGGGAATCTCCTTTTTGGATCTCCGACTTTCTTGACGACTACACTGTTCTCATGACCACTGGGGTCCCACAGGGTTCTGTCCTCGGCTCCGTATTTTTTTACTATCTTCATCAACGACTTTACGTCCGCACTCCAGACGGACTTTCTAATCTACTCCGACAAACTGAAGCTGTAGATGAAGTTATCCAGCGTGGAAGATGTTGACAAATCATATTCGACGCTCGACCTCCCACCTGATTGATCGATCAAGTGGCAGTCGCCGATGAATTGTGGAAAATATTCCGTTCTTTCAGTTGATTGGTGCGACCGGTTAGGAGCCTACCATATTTGTGGTTTCTTGCTCAGAAGCGCCATTCAGAGATCTGCGAGTGCTAGTTTCCCCAGACTACAAATATATTCATGATTCCTAGAAGAGAGCCACCGCAGCCCACAGGATGTTTCATTCTACACACAGTGCGTTCCCTCGCCTGACCTCGGCGCTCTTCTGACTTGTTTTTACTTCACCTGTGCGCCCGGTTCTCGAATACGGACTACCTGCCGCTTATCCTCTCATCAAATTCGGGTGTGATATGATTGAGAAGGCGCATTGGCGTTGATCTTTATCCATCCCTGAGATGCGCGATATCCTATCCCCTTTGACTCAAACAACTGCACCTATTCTCCCCGGATTACCGTCGTCATTGCAGAGATTTGATTTTCACCCAGCGTATTCTTAGAGAAGAGCTGGGGAATTACATGAATTCTTTCATCTCCATACTAAAAGTTTGTCACGAGGTCTCAGATTTTAACTGTTTAAACCGAGAAGTCTCCATATGCGATTCAGCCTAGCTTTATCCACTCACGTCGTGAATGACTGGAACCGCCTACTGTAGTTCATCATCGATCCAAAACAGTGGAACCTTTCACACAACTGTTGGATTCTCGCCATTTTTACTGGGATCCTGCTGTTTCCAATGCAGCAACAATGGTCCCCTACGGGCCCTTGTTTCACACTGACCCAAGCCATCTCCGCAACGATTGGGTAGTAATGGAGCTGACAAAGAACCTTCCAATTATGCTTCCATTTTTTCAAACCTTTGTGGAATATCTCCGAGGGTTACAGATTTCTTATTTATACTAATTTATATATTGATTCCACCCGTATCTCTATCGACACGAGTGTCTTATAGCCTCCTGATAACAGTGGATTCATAGAGTTGTAGGGAGAAGGGAAAGCCCGTGTCAGCTCCATCATCCGTTCATTGACTGGATGACGCGTGCCGCCGCTAAACTGTGTTTTCGGAGGGATTGTTACAGCGGCAGCAAAAGCAGTGGAATCCTGGTTTGATTAGCATATAGTTATCCAACCCCTCCGCCTGCAGCACTCTTCTGTCTGGGTCCTGGCAACGAGTTCCATTTGTTCACAACCTAGGCAGATAACGTGACGTCGGGACGGACATGGAGCCTACGCGTTTTGTAGTTTCCAACTGTGACACCGTGTCGAGCAATCTACGTGGAGCTGGAAGAGCTGGTGCACTTCTTTCTCTTATTCTCCTTCTAGAATGCGTCTGATGTAGATCAGATTCCCACTCCGACGACAGTAGTTCAGGGTGAGCAAGTTCATACGCCGAAGTCGAAGAATCTAAATCCCGCTGCACTGGCACATACTTTGATCCGCGCCGCTGAACTTTCCCGATCAAAGTACGCTCAAACTTACTGTGAGGGTGTATGGCACGTAATCCGTATTCCAGTATTTGGACGAATATGTGACGGAAACAGCAACCTGAAGATCCGTCATTTCGGAGAATGACGTTCGTATGGTGCAGAGCGTCTTGTTAGCAGAGGCAACTTCTGTCAACATGTTCGGGGTTCTTTTCACGGCCGAAGATACAATTATATCCAGTTACCTCTCTTAAGCCGCGTTCTTCAGCAAAACACCACCAGTAGAGTAGGCGCCGAAGGATTCTGGAGCTCCGATCGGGAGAACCCAACGTTTATCGCGGTTGATAGGCAGTCAGCACTACATAGACCAGTCGTGCAGCAAATCGAACGACATTTACAATTTGTCCGTTTCTTCAACTTCGGATGCCTTTGGTTACAGTTTGCGATTATCGGCGTAGATCAAGCAGTTATATTGAAGCATCTCTGAAATACCGTTGATGAAAATTTTTAAACTTCGGGACTATGGACTTAGTCATGAGAAATATCACTGGTCATGACAACAGGCCCACTGTGTACCTCAATAACACCCTGATAATATCATCATCATCATCATCATACACGTTAGCTAGAGGTGGGAAACACCTCAGCTACTGTGCCGCAATATATAGAAAAAATGAGAAAAAAATGCAACTGGTGCAAGCTGGCTGAGCTACCGGTAACGGATGGGCATCGTTCCGGTAAGCTACCAGCCGACCACTGTGCATCAAAAAAACTACTGTGCAAAATTATATAAGGCTAAATAATGAGATCGTGGTTGGAGGGGGAGGCTAAGATGGATGGGGTGGGACAAAGAAACTTACAGCACGAACGCCACAGGTCGGCTCCTAGCCATATCAGCAAGTGTGTCCAACCAAACGTGTTCATCGTCTTTCGGACCCCAACCAGGGAGCCGAGACGTTCCAACCGAGGCCAACTCAGAAGTGAGGGCCTTCATTCCTCTGGACCAAGTCATTACTTGGCCACCTCTCCTCTTCTTCCATCCACACCCCCGGCGCGCAAACAACGCACGCCGCGGGAGTCGGTGGTCTGGCAAGCGTAACACGTGACCGAGCCATCGGAGCCTGGTGCGTGAAATAACAGTGCTGAGCGGTTCATTTCCTTTTCCTGTGCCATAAACAAGGCGTCGAACACGCTCGTTGCTCACGCGGTGTTCCCATTAGATGTGAGCTAAATTACGAAGGCGCCGGTGGTCGAACGTAACTAGCCTCTTCACGTCCGTTGCTTTAAGCGGCCAGGTTTCACAACCGTACAGTAGGGTCGAACGAATTGCTACATTGTGCACTCTACCCTTCAGGGCAAGAGTGATGTCGCGCCGGCGCCATAGGTGGCGAAGGTTAGCAAAAGCGCCCCGAGCTTTTGCTATGCGATTGGTGATCTTATCTTCAATCCCACGGGCGCTGATACAACTTCGCAGGTAGTTGAATTTTTGAACGACATCTAACTGGTCGCCACCAAGGGTCAGCGCAGGAGGCGATGCAGACCAATCTTGGAGAAACGCTTTGCACTTCGAGGGTGCGAAGGAAAGCCCGAAGTGACGGACAGCTGGTGCTAATCTGTCCCGTGTCGCTTGGCACGTTTGTGAGCTGTCACAGATTAGGGCAATATCATCAGCATACTCTAAGTCAAGAAGTCGTTCTCCTGGGAGTAGCTCCACACCTTCTAAGTCGTGTCCTGTGAAGGCGATTTCCATGACTTCGTCAACAGCGAAGTTGAAGAGGAAAGGTGACAGCGGGCATCCTTGTCTCACACCGCTGGAGATATTGAAGGGTGGCGACAACTTGCCGTAAACCCTCACTCTGCCTGAGCTACGCGCATATAACGCTCGGACAATATTCACATATTTCTCAGGTACACCTTTCCTGAGTAGACAGTCCCAAACTGCATGTCTATCCACCGAATCGAATGCACCTTTGATGTCGAGGAACACGACTACCGTGGGCCGCCAATATATACGACAGTGCTCCAACAACTGACGCAAGGTGAAGATGTGGTCAATGTAGCCGCGACCTCGACGAAATCCAGCTTGATCTTCACGAATCTGGCTTTCACGAGTGCCACTCAGTCTGTGAAGGATGACAGAGGCAAGCAATTTGGTGGCGCTGGAGATCAGACTGATTCCTCTATGGCTGCCGCATTCCGATCGTAAGCCTTCTTTGAAAATTGGGACTATGATGGAGCGGCTCCAATCGGTTGGGACAGTTTCCTGCTCCCACAGTTTTACTAGTAACTCGTGTAAATCATCCACAAGAGCAGGTCCCCCGAATTTGAAGAGAGCTGGAGGAAGATCATCTGGTCCCGCGGCTTTATTTAACTTCAACAGCCCGATCTCACGTTCGACTTCTGAGCGAGAGGTTGAATCCAAAGTGACAGCCCAGGGAGTGGGGCGATCAGTGGCCGGTGAGAAATCTAACCATTCCGACCGATTAAATTGCCTTTTAAAGTGTTCAGCCCAACGCTCTACGCGTTTTGATAAGTTGTGGATAAGCTGTCCACTCTCGTCACGTATAGTTTCAATAACACCAGGTCTCCTGCTGCCCGTTTCCCGCATAAGACAGAATAACTTACGATGATTGCCTAGGGCAGTGGCCACTTCCATCTCTGACGCACGATGAGACCACCAAGATTCGCAGTCTCTCTTCAGGCTAGCACGGAGTCTTCCCCGGAGCTCTTTGCGAGTTTCATTGTGTTCGCTTCCAGTCGGGATATGTCGGCGAGCGTCGATAAGTTCCAGAGACTGTGAAGAGACCCAAGATCCATGTTGGCTATTAGACATACCACATGAGGATTTGCCTGCTGCTAGTAAGGTCTGGTGAATTTGAGACCAGTGAGCTTCAACTGTCTCCAGTGAGCGCTTACTCAACTCGCATGACAGCGTACTTTGATACGCATTCAGAATAGCTGGCTTCGCCAGTTGGCTGGTGTCAATGCGGTCACGGCGTCGTCATGGGCGTCCGCCAAAGCGCATCCGCATGTCAGCACACACAAGTGCATGATCGGTGTCCACACCTGTGCTCCAAATCGAGCGACAGTTCTGGATGCAGTCCCTCCAGCGGTAACTGATTGCAATGTGATCAATTTGCGTCCATAGATGGTTCGAGGCTGGTGGGCGCCAAGTCACTCTCCGGCGGGTGCTGTGTCGGAAATTAGTGCTCGCAAGAAATAAGCGAGCATCGTCACACAAATGAAGTAACCGCTCACCGTTATCATTACTGGAGCCTGTACCATGTTGTCCGCCCAGATGCAGCTCATTTGTGGATAGTATTCCAACTTGAACGTTCAGATCCCTAGCCAGCACTACAGTGTCCGAGCTTCTTCTGTGGCGAAGGAGTTCGTTCAGTTGGCGGTAGAAGTCGTCTTTTACCGAGTCATCGCTACAGTTTGTGGGCGCATAGGCAGCGATAACGAATAGACACCTGTTAGTCCCACACGACTTCGAAGCTTTGAACGAGTCAGCCAATCAGACCGCATACATCCGGCTACTGATTGGAATCCAAGCAACCAGAGCAGCTTCAGCCCGGGGACTCAGGGCAATACCAACACCGGCTTGGCCGGTGCTCGAAGCTGCATCGTCACCGGATAGGCGCAATGAAAATGATAATATATCCATCTAAGAAACCAAAATGTAGGACAGAACATTTTGACGGTGGCAGTCTCTCGGACTTTGTTAAGGTGCCATTCGTGTAGAACCCTGTTCAACACATTGCTGAAATCACCAAAACAACAAGCGATTGCCGGCATCAGTTGACTTCGCCCACTACTCGCGGCCAACCATCACTTTGGTGTTGCAAGTGCGTGTCCTCAGAAAACCGTGCTGAGCAGGAGTAATGATATCCATAGCCCCTTAATAAAGCTGTAGGGCCCGTTTAAGAATCCTTTCCATGGTCTTGCGAATGATGGACATCAGACAAATCTGTCTGTTGTTCTCTGGATCCTGTCGGTTTCCTACTTTAAATAGGCTTCACTCTACCTACTTTCAAATCAAGCGAGAAGCGACCCGCCTCGCGAGACTGCTGAAATAATTGGCAGGTTGAGTCGGCGACGTACTCAGCCACTGTCTTCTGGAACAATGGCTGCAAATCATCGAAGTCTGGCGAGGAGTTCGGATCTAATTCGTGAAATAGTTTCAACACTTTCGATATGCTCCAAGGGAGTGGAGTATATGGGCAACTAGTTACTGAATAGTGGGCCTCGGCCAAGCACACTGGCGAATACCGCGACGCTCGCTGACAAGCTTTCTCTCTGTCGTCATGAAGTGTAATTTCATCCAATACAAAACAGGTATGCCACAATCCACCTTAGTACTTATTTTTAGCTACGGAAGTTTTTTTTCCAAAGAAAGATTGCTCAGCCAAGTGACCCTCATGCTGCTTCTTCTTCCCACGTTTTTTCAGTGTACGCCTATTCCTGATCATAATAGTCATGACAGTTGGCGTCTACGGACGGCGACCATGAGAACTTGAATCTATCGTAGAGTTTTAGTCTTTTACGCAGTATGTATCTCAGATCCCTATTACTCCAAGGACGTCCTTTGGTGAAGGAGCTGCTGCCCAAGGTAGGTATAACTTCGTCTATGAGAGAGGTCAGTTTGGTGTGTAGGAGGTTTTAAACTATCGAGATCCAAATTCTGGGAATTGCTCCCGTCCATGTCGTTTGTGGTTATTTGTAGACGGAGTGGATCAGCGCGCCTGAAATTCCGGCGAAATACGTCCAGGAGGCGGATAGTGGATCTACGTGTCCATAGAAAGGAAAGCACGTAATGATCACTTGACCCAAGTTGCTGGAAAATCTCTCAACCAGGCACCAGATAGTTGAGGTGAGAGCGCAAGGTCGAGTATATTCTGTGACTGGCTCGGAATTATCCTGTAGGTGACGAGACATGTCGAGTTAGACACACTTCGACTACAGTAGCGAGTACGACATCATCGAAGGATTCTGGGGCGAGAATTAAACCTCGGTTGAGATTGGAGGCATTGAAGTCCCTCGTCGTTAAACAATCCTTGTCTCCGCCGTTTACTTCTATTGAGTCCAGCAATCGGGACCCGGAGCTCAGCGGTAGGCTGTGGACAACAACAATGAGTGAATTGTGTCCGTCGTGAACATAGCACCAGAATATTTCCGAACCTCCGACAGTATCACGAATTGCATCTACAATATGAACCCTCAACTCGTGCTTCCAACAATTTCTTGATGCTCTGGCCACCGCAGAGGATAATCAACGGTGCCCTATCTGTTGCATCGAGCAGAGTGGATAGGAGTTTGGATGCTACTGCTCAAGCCTTCCCGTCTTCTTATTCCCCCTCTTACGCTTTTTCACTCTTACCGTCCCGTTCCAACTTCACGTTTATCCCCCCCCCCAGTTTTCAACCCCCGATTCTTGGCCCTCCCTCAACATGATTTGCTAGGCATTTATCTTCTAATTTCAATTCACATGCTAACATGAAGCGTCACACCTCTGCTGTCGACAAGCCCAACTCCAACCAAGCGGTCCATTCCAGTTCATCAGCTTCCATTTGGAGCCCTCGACTCTCATTCAAGTTGACATGCCTGAATGTACGCACATTGTTACAGATCGATCAACAGGCAGCACTTGCCCGCACATTAGAGACCCTCTCGAACGATATCTGCTGCTTATCAGAGACCTGCCTGCAAGACTCGAGCTCTGTGCTCACTCTGCGATCCCCTTCAGGTGACGCAAACAGTATTTTCTCAGTGCGCCTATCCGGTGACGATGCAGCTTCAAGCACCGACCAAGCTGGTGCTGGTATTTCCCTGATTCCCCGGGCTGAAGCTGCTCTGATTGCTTGGATTCCAATCAGTAGCCGGATGTGTGCGGTCCGATTGGCTGACTCGTTCAAAGCTTCGAAGTCGTGTGGGACTAATAGGTGTCTATTCATCATCGCTGCCTATGCGCCCACAAACTGTAGCGATGATTCGGTAAAGAACGACTTCTATCTCGACTGAGCCAGTTCCTTCGCCACAGAAGAAACACGGACACTGTTGTGCTGGCTGGGGATCTGAACGCACAAGTTGGAAAGTTATCCACTGATGAAATGCATCTGGGCTGTCAGCACGGTGTAGGCTCCCGTAATGATAGCGGTGAGCGGTTACTTCATTTGTGTGACGATGCTCGCTTATTTCTTGCGAGCACTAATTCCCGACATAGCACCCGCCGGAGGGTGACTTGTCGCCCACCAACCTTGAACGCAGATCGTTCACATTGCAATCAGTTACCGCTGGAGGGACTGCATCCAGAACTGTCGCTCGATTTGGAGCACAGGTGTGGACACCGATCATGCACTTGTGTGTGCTGACATGCGGATGCGCTTTGGCGGACGCCCATGACGACGCCGTGACCGCATTGACACCAGCCAACTGGCGAAGCCAGCTATTCTGAATGCGTATCAAAGTACGCTGTCATGCGAGTTGAGTAAGCGCTCACTGGAGACAGTTGAAGCTCACTGGTCTCAAATTCACCAGACCTTACTAGCAGCAGGCAAATCCTCATGTGGTATGTCTAATAGCCAACATGGATCTTGGGTCTCTTCACAGTCTCTGGAACTTATCGACGCTCGCCGACATATCCCGACTGGAAGCGAACACAATGAAACTCGCAAAGAGCTCCGGGGAAGACTCCGTGCTAGCCTGAAGAGAGACCGCGAATCTTGGTGGTCTCATCGTGCGTCAGAGATGGAAGTGGCCACTGCCCTAGGCAATCATCGTAAGTTATTCTGTCTTATGCGGGAAACGGGCAGCAGGAGACCTGGTGTTATTGAAACTATACGTGACGAGAGTGGACAGCCTATCCACAATTTGTCAAAACGTTTGGAGCGTTGGGCTGGGCATTTTGAAAAGCAATTTAATCGGCTAGAATTGTTCGATTCGCCGGTCACTGATCGCCCTGCTCCGTGGGCTGTCCATTTGGATCCACCCTCTCGCTCAGAAGTCGAACGTGAGATCGGGCTGTTGAAGTTAAATAAAGCCGCGGGACCAGATGATCTTCCTCCAGCTTTTTTTAAAATTAGGAGGCTCTGCTGTTGTTGATGCTTTACATGAATTACTAGTGAAACTGTGAGAGCAGGAAGCTGTCCCAACCGATTGGAGCCGCTCCGTTATTGTTCCTATCTTCGAAGGAGGTTCGCGTTCGGAATGCGACAACCATAGAGGAATCAGTCTGATCTCCATCGCCTCCAAATTACTCGCCTCCATAACTCTTCACAGACTGACGGGCGCTCGTGAAAGCCAGATTCGTGAAGAGCAAGCCGGATTTCGTCGTGGTCGTGTCTGCATCGATCACAGCTTCACTTTATCTTAATTGCGGTAGCATAGTGACACATATTGGCGGCCCACCCTAGTCGTGTTCCTCGATATGAAAGGTGCCTTCGATTCGGTTGATCGATGTGCCCTTTGGAATGGTTTACTCATTAAAGGTGTGCCCGAGAAATATGTAAATATTATCCGAGCATTATATGCGCATAGCACGGGCAGAGTGAGGGTTTACGGCAAGCTGTTGCCACCCTTCAATATCTCCAGCGGTGTGAGGCAAGGATGCCCGCTGTCACCTTTCCTCTTCAACTTCGCTATTGACGGAGTCATGGAGATTGCATTTACAGGACATGACTTGGAAGGTGTGGAGCTACTCCCAGGAGAACGACTTCTTGACTTGGAGTATGCAGACGACATTGCCCTCATCTGTGACAGCTCCCAGACGTGCCAAGCGGCGCTGGACAGATTAGCACTGGCTGTCAGCCGCTTCGGGCTTTGCTTTGTCCGGGCACGGTCAATGCTCTCCGCCACTAAATTTTTTAATTCCTTTTACCACGCGAATATCCATAATATGAATATTAGCTCCATCGGATCCGCAGATTATCAGTGACGTTCTTCATCCTCTTTCGGTTTTCCGGATAGAATTTCCTCAAAATATGGAATGTCCGCGATTTAAGACTCAAGGTCCACCTGAGGGTTCGACGACATTCCTTTTCATCTTGGCTGGCTATTTTATTGGGCGTACCTTTAAGGTGTCATCCTGCTTCCTATTAATCCTTTGAGTCCTGCATTACCTATAGCTCGAATTGAACCACAAAAGTTTACTTCGCACACTGTAGAGCAAAGTATCGGGGTTCTGGCCCTTACTTACTTGTTGACAGAAGGCTATTGTACGTATCTTCGCGAGTACCGGACGAAATGACGCTTGCACTGCTGCAGAGTTACAATTTAAACAAGCAGTACTTATAAGTACCGCCAGAACACAAAGTGTTAAGGCGAAATGTTTAGACGACATTGCTCCCTCGTTCTTCGAGAACTAAAGAAACCCTCCACTTTAGGAAAACTTAGCCATCCAATATTCTCTTGGCTGACGTTTCCTTGTTATACTCGGGATTGTTAACGTTGACCAAACAACGTTAACGAGGAAGAAGTCTGCTTCCTTTAGAAGCTGGCGACTTATGTGGTTTGTGATATGCCTTGATTATATCCTTTACTTGGCTCGTTCCTTCAAGATCGAGCTTTAGTTAGGAACGCGAGGAGTTGAGCTGTGTCTTGGGTTTTGGCTTCTTCTTTGCTTGAACCTTGCACTCAGATGCACCTAAGCTAGCTTTTGGAATCGCGCTTTGACTCACTGCACTGACATATATCTTCGTCTCACATCGGCTACGCTGCTCACCTGTCGCCAATAGTTCCGGAGATGAGAGATGAATTCCAACTTCTTTTTCCTTTATGGTTAGTTGGACAGGACGTGGATAGACACAAGAGTGAGGCTGGCGTTGTTTCGGCTGTGCGGACCACAAATTGGGCAGGAACGCAGGATGGACTGAGCGGTAGTAGATCGGCCGCGAGGCGTTCGTCCATTAATACGGCTCGATAGCAACTACTAAAGCAATTGATAACCGAGGAGGTGGACCATTGAGGTTTTTCGTACACAGCTGTATCGATATTACAGCAGGCATTGTGCAACCATTTATCGCACAGAGAGCACTGTACGACTTTCGAGCAGGTATATGGAGGTCATTGTTTCTTATATCTGACAAAGTCCCAATATTCAGCGAGCTACTCTCCAAAGAAACTAAATCTATTCGTTGTTCATGCCGGCAAGATGCATGGCTATGGATGAGTTGGTTAGCTTTCGGCACCCAGTGGCAAACCAGGCCAGGTGATGTTCCCTCACCCTGTCAGACAGGTTCCTCATCGTACGGCCAATTTAACCCGATCCACAGGAACAGCTGAACGAGTAGACGCACATAGGATTGGCGTAGAGAGTCTTTTGGTTTAGTACTCACCAGTAACCAGATAGTGAGAAGTAACCCTGTGAATTAGGTTACATTGGCCGTACGACGAGGAACCTGTCTGACAGGGTGAGAGAACACCACCCGACCTGGTTTGCGACTGGGTACCGAAAGCTAACCAACTTATTCGTTGTTCCTCGCTCAAGAGACGGCAAACGAAACATACTTTTTGATAGAAACCTGATGGTCAGATGGAAGGCTAGCCAAATGGATCTATACCCCCTTGCTTTAGCCCATTATTCTCTCGTTTTTCTTTTTCTTTTTCTTCTTCTTCTTCTTCAGTATTAGCAGCTATTTGTCTCATGAAACGCACAAACAACACTCAGAAATTGTCCTCTGTAGGCTAAAAGTAGCGACCGTTACATAAAATGATCATATTACGAAATTTAGGTAATCTACAACAACCGGTTCACAGACCCGGATGGCTCCAGGTATCGTAAAGGTTCACTCATTGTGTCCGTCGCCGGTTTTTCTCTTCAGCAACTGGGACTGTACATTATGGCATCTGAAGTAGTTTTTGGTCGACAATCAGAGTTCTGCTTACCGGTGATGCAGTGCGTATTCGGAGTGCTGTCAGTGCGATACTTGTGGTTGACTTCGCACCAATTGACAGCCCGTGCCAACAGGTTATTTATTGAACTGACCATGACGTTGCTCACTATGTCAGATAGCGATTTTCCACTCGCGATGGAAATAGGCTACCTGAATACAGACCGACCTATTTTCATGTTATCATCTAGGACATGAATACCTAGTATGCCTAGACACATCTGTGCTCTCTAAGCGCGAGTCCGCCTTATCGGCTGTGTGGCTAACCTGTGTTCACGGTGCACCTCACGAAGTCTAATAATCCCACATGTGCGGTTTATTTCTTATTATTACTATTATTAATCTCATCAGTCTATCAACTAGACACAGAGCCAACATAAAACCATGGAGATCAGCGGAGAAGGGACCGTCATCGCGTCATAATCGTCATGGCATAATAGTTGAAGGTGAGCAACACACTTCACCTAATATGCCGCAGGAAGAATGGAACGTTTTGACAAAAAGTAGGACAAAACATTTTTAGTTTGTTTCTCACACGCTGATTTTTTTCCTTTTTTGTCATTTTCTTTGTTTGTACTATTAAACATATGAATCAATACAATACTGTACACACTTCATCCACCGATTCCGGTTGCGGGCCATGTCTTCAAGAGTGCTAATCCATTGGCACTCCTCATCTTTGGGTCCCCATCCTGGAAAATCTACGCATCCAACAGCGACTAGACATTACGTCAGCGATTTCATGTGCTGCCGCCAAGTGGAAGGCTGACAACGACGCGGTCTCCTCCAGCCAGATCCTTGACGAGCGAATAGTGCGCGACGCGGTAGACGCTCAGGTGCCATGCGCAGGACGTGACCGAGCCATCTTAACTGGCGCAACAAAACCAGTTGGTTGAAGGGAATACTCGCATTCCCCAGGATGCGACGTCAAACGTCATTACTATTAACTCGATGTTCCCACCAAACACGAGCGATCCTCCTTAAGCAACCATTTTCGAAGGCAGAAAAACGATGCATATCTTCCACGCGAATCGGCCAGGACTCACTCCCATACAACAATACTGAGCGGACAGATGCGCTGTAAACGCGGCCCTTTAGTGAGAATGAGACGTCGCGACGGTGCCACAAGTACCTCAGATTGACAAATGCTGATCGAGCTTTAGCGATACGAAGAGAAACTTCTTCGTTGATAGTGCCGTCAGGAGAAACACAGCTCCCAAGGTAGACAAAATTATCTTCCTGTTCAACTTGTGCACCTTCTAGAGTGAGCAGGGGAGCAGTTGAAAGCCAATCCTAGAGCAGTACTTTACACTTCGATGGGGCGAAGCTCATGCCATACTTAGATGCTTCAACCGCCAAACGATCCAGAGTGAGTTGCATACTCTGAGGATCGTCACCAAATAAGGCGATATCATCAGCATAATCTAAGTCGGTCGCGCGCTCACCCGGTAGAAGCTCTAAGCCAAAATGTTGGAAACCTTCTAGAGCATTCGACAGAACGTCTTCGATTGCAAAGTTGAAGAGGAATAGGGACATAGGGCAGCCCTGTCGTTCACCACTATCGACAGCGAATTGCGAGGAAAACGTGCCATAGACCCACACTTTGCCGGATGTATGAAGGTAAAGTTCTCATAAGATGGCGGTATATTTCTCTGGCACCGGTTTAGTGGCAGAGCTAAATTTCTATGTTGACGAAGGCAATGCAAAGTTTACCCTGTACCTCATTCGTATCTGAAACGTACCGTGCAGATAAGCGCGATAACGACAAACGTGATGTTATAGGTATACAGCTAACAGTCACTCAATGAGAATCGCATGTACTATGTGGCGTTCCGTCTCCTTACTGGCCGGATGTTTTCCAGTGATTGCAGAGACATTACATCATTTTTTCAACCTCAACGGAAAGGATGGAGAGTAGTCAGCGTCCGGCGAGGATGTCTGTCGGCGATTTGCGAATTGCTTCAGCGGTGTTTCACTATCTGTAAACTTTCTCTGGGTACTGCAAAAGTTACGCAAGTAAAATATGTTTACGTCTCTCGCCTTCCACCGCGCTCGGTCACACGAGTAGCATCGCTGGACGTAACAACAACATTAACTCGTTATCCAAACACTTTGCTTTGGCGTAATGATCTAATATTGGATGCTTGAGTACGAAGGCGGTGACTCGCGCTGCGTGTCTGCCTAGAAAAGTAGAGAACCAGCAAGAGAAAGCCGGTTGTGCAACAACAGAATTTCACGCTTCCTGTAGGATAACTTGGTCTACCTTTCTTTGCATTCACCTTCCTTTCAGATGGTGTCAGTAGCTGTGGCGCTGCACTCTTCAAACTCTACGACGCGTGACATTGACAAGTTAGCGACTATCGGCTACATGCAGGGTACTATGGTGCGGAAGGATGAAAAACTGCAGTCAACCTCAGCTGCATTATAGGATACGTTACAAGTCTGGTCTAAATGAGTGAAAAGGCATTTCCACTTCTCCATGCATTGACTACCCTTTTCATTGGAGTTGTGGTATGCGTGCGTTGGTACAAACTTGTGGAAGTGTGATTAGTCATGCCAAAACGACTCTATACCCACTTCGCATTGCTTTATGCCCCTTATTAATGATGGCGCGGCACCAACGAGCACCACCACATTGTTCGGTTGCTTCGTCGTAATGATCACACCGTTAAACATAGTGGAAGTCGCAGGGTCATTGCTTGGCGTGATAGAAAGTGACTGTGCGTCACCCGAAAGACAATGCATACCTGGGACCTATGATGCACATCGTTCAATGACACGTCGGAAAATCTGTGACGTTGGCAGGTGTGCTCCTGGTAACATTATCCGTAAACATCCGGGAAATGGTTCAAATGCAGTGAGATTGTCCAATGGGTCCAACCGGTGAACATTCTAGCATAAGTGCAACACGCAGTGCACCTTAAACACAAGCTCTTTTTCGCCATTTTTGGCGCCTGTTTGTCTATATACTTTTTAAAACTTGGATTCCATGTGCAACAACTCTTACTACACAATACATACGAGGCCACCGATAGATCGGCGAGATTTTCATACTGCAGTCTTAGGCGAGTGTTTTTCATTACCAATGGCCCCAAGATACAATAAAGACTAACGGAACTCAGTGGCTTTCCATCTGTCCACTTCCTCCCAAGTTCGTTTTCGTAGAGATTCACCAGTAAGACACTTGGCCGCCAGTGTTAGGCGGCCGTTCACATCACTGGATATCTTTGTAAGGAAGGTGCACTTTTCTGGTGCTGAGTCCACTGCATCACAGATGAAGCAACCGTTCCATCACACCGAGGCAAGCTGATGCATGTAATCCAATGGGGAGAACTTTATCATGTCCATACGAAGTGCCTCGCAGAGTGCTTCGTCAACGTTGTGTTCCCGTGGTCTATAAATTCAGACAAGAAAAACTGGCAACCGGATTCCGTAAGTTCTGCAAGTACACATCACAACTGCAGACACGAACTACGGAACACAGTCATCCCATCGGTGTTTACCTGCAACTTCAGCATGGTAGGTGGCTCTAAGTGCAACTGTTCACTGAATACCCTGCGAGTATCGCTCTACAAGCCAAGGTAACGACCACCTTTGGCAGATCGTTCCGGACACCAGAGTGCGGGCATCGCGTGGTAGTACAGAATGCATTGGACGCAGGTGACGCAACATGATGTTGATTCGGAAAGCAGAAATGTTGCCCTGCAGCGCGTTATCATCCTTCTCCTTATCAATACATGTTAGCCGAGGGTGAGAAACACACATCAGCTAATGTGACGCAATACAAAAAGGTAAGCTATTAAGCAATATAGACTCAAAAGCTATAAATGTAACATAACGCTAATCTCATATTTGTAATTGTTCTTGGAGTGGGAAGCTAAAGGGAAGGGGAAGGACAGCGACTCAAAACACAAGCGCCATTGAGATGGACTTTTCTTCAAGTCGGCTAGTGTATCCATACAAACGTGTTCATCGTTCTTCGTTCCCAAACCAGGCATTTGGGAAACACCAACCAACGCCAACTTCGAAGTGAGGGAATTCATTCCTGTTGATCAAGTCATCGTTTGACCTCCTCTCCACTTTCTCCATCCACCTACCCGGCGCGCAAACATTGCACGTCGCGGGAGTCGGTGTGCTGGCATGCGCAATACCTGGCCCAGCCATCGGAACCTGGTGCGTGATATAACGGTGATGAGCGGTTCACTCACTATTCCTGCACCAACTACGCGACGCCGAACACGCTCATTACTCACGCGGCGCTCCCACCAGATATGAGCTAAATTGCGAAGCTACCGGTGATCGAACTCTTTGCCTGTCGACTTGACGGGCCAGGTTTCACAACTGTACAGAAGGGTTGAACGGATGGCTGCATTGTAAACTCTGCCTTTCAGATCGAGAGTATTGTCACACCTGTGCCACAGCAGAAGCGCATCGAGCTTTCACTATGTGCTTCATGATCTCATCTTCCGTTCCACTGGCGCTGATATAGCTGGCCAGATATTTCTCGACTACTTTTAGATGATCACCCTTAAAGGTCGGCGCAGGAGTGGATCGCTGCCAGTTTTGGCGAATAACTTTGCTTTCCGACGGTGCAAAGCATAGCCCAAAACGACTGACGAAAGCGCTAATTTATCCAGTGCAACTTGGCACGTTCGGGAACTGTCACAGTTGAGCGCAAGGTCGTCGGCATACTCCAGGTCGAGAAGTCGTTCACCAGGGAACAGTTTCACACCTAAATCGTGCTCGGCGAACACCGTTTCCATGACTTTGTCGATGGCGATTCATCTTTGTTCGGGAATCATTGTAATGTTAGGTACAATATTTAGTTTCATGTATAGTGGCATGCTTTGATAGTTGTTAGCACACTCTTCGAGAGGTATAATGACTACACTTGTCGAGAAGATGGAGTTCGATCAGTTGTTAGCTTGTGGTGATGTTTCACATTTCTGTGGGGAACAGGCTGTCTGTTGCTGCAACATTACTCTTCCTTGTGCACTCACCCGTTTCACTTCTGGCATTTATGTTTCCTGGATGAATGCCAGCGCACCACTTGTCAGTTCCGGCCTCGGTTACAAGAGACTATGGTCTTTTGGTTGCCTGACTGATATGGTTCTCTTGAAGGTACCAGAGTATGATGAACTGCATTCTGGCTATCTGACAGTAAAATAAAATAATAAATCGTCAACTGTACGCCCTAAGGGTCCTTCGATGCCACGCGACGACCACCAGTCACGCGTGGGCTGAGTCTACCGCGATGACGCCCACCTCTACGCGGAATCGAACTGGTGACCTTATGGTTGCAAACCAGGCGCGCAGACCACTCGACCACTGGCTGGACGTTGAAAGTTCACAGATGTATCTGACCATTGTAGAGTCTTGTTTGAGGTCTAATAGCTTTTAACACATCAGTGGTCTGTTGTACCGTTGGTTCAAGATGCTGACCCTTTAGCAACTGGTCCATGGGTCACCGGTTCGAGTCTGCCTAGACGCAGCTACCTCATAGTCTCACTAGTCCTGGTGGTTGTCACGCGGCAGCGGTGCATCAATACGGTGTACTGATGCTAACGCCTTGACCAGGATGTGCTAATTTGTTCGTCTTACTCTGGGACTGAATTCGTCACTTGTCTTGTAAGGATATTTGAATCGTTCTCATTCTCGGCAGCTAATACTGCGCAGGTGCCAAAGTCGTCGGTCCTACTCTATATCAGTTTGAAACAGCCATACCACCTATTGGGCGGAGAAAATTGGTCTTCGAAAATTTAGCTGAGACGCCTGACTGTTTCCAGGTGAGGTTACATGGGTACTTTAACGAACCAAACCTTCGGAAGAGTAGTCAAGTGTATTGAACTACGTCTATCCGTGTCAGCTCAACCTGGACTTCAGTTGCTAAAACAGACACTGATAAGCTGGCCGATGAAATTTAGTCCACAAACCCTGCAATACAGTTTAGGGGTGTTCCACTTGCGACTGCTCACTGTATCATCTCGATATGCTTCTGTCGTGGGTGCTCAAATTGAGCCTGCTGTTACTGAGAAATAGGCTTTAGAGGGTTTTGAATATCATAAAACATTTTTGTGCCCAACTGGTAAGATACTCCATCATCGTCATCAGTTCTAACCCCCCTCTTATGCACTCACTTACATTTAGTATTGGAAAGATACCAACGGAATCGGCTGGTTTCTGCTTTTCTCCCTAATGCAGCGATATGCATGAAAGATGCGGATGAGTCAGTATGTACATAACAATAATTCCTAGGAACAATTGCTAATTGCAGTGTTTCAGTAGTGTCCAGATCGCGCTGACTTACTGCACCTTGGGAACTAGTGGATCTTTGTGCGCGCAACCACTTGATCCATGAACATCCTCTTGGTTGTGCGTCGTTCAAACATCCAGTCACACTCAGTGATGCCATCTGGGTTTCGGATACCCTTTTCAGTCCTGATTTGCTTTACCGTAACCTTATCAAAATTCTGCATCGCCGCTGTTAATGATGATCAGGCTTTATTTTTCCTGTTTGTTTTGCCATTGTGAGAGCACCTTACCAGTTGGTACGGCGGTTGATTGAGTTTATCCTGTTTGTATAAAAGATAATAATGTATCAGCTATACTCCGTAGCGGTGCTTCGCTGCCGCGCGACCACCCCCAGTCGCGCGCGGGCTGAGTATTCCGCGAGGACGTCCACCCGTACGCGGATTCGAACCGGAAACCTTATGGTTGCAAACGAAGCGCGCAGACCACTCGGCCACTGACCGGCTGTTGTAAACTCCAAGTCGCATTGGAACTCGTCTGCTAGTTACGCCAGCTTTTGACGCCTGTTCCACCGCTGTCTGCTCGGATTCCTGAGCACATTTCGCGGAACGCATCATCTGGAGGCCCCAGGTTGCCCGTTACTTTAATCACTCGGCGCCTGCTTGATTGTTCCATAAATCAAAACTCAGGGAACATTTAGGCTTATCAGTAGATACAATGGTGCAGCTTTATTTACTAATGTTTCGGCAATTCTGGCGGGTAAGGCCAATATTCATGTATAGCACCGTGCCTGATCAGTCTGTCTGTTGCCTTTGTATGGTGTAGGTCGCGTCACTGCAAATGGCACCACTGCTTGCTTCATTCTTTGTGTGATTATTGGTGTCAATTCGTTGTCATGCCCCGTAGTCGCTTACATTTTCTCGATGTTTATGCGCAGGCGGCTGATCGAGAATGTGTGAGATGGATTAAATTCTTGCTATCTTGCTGAAACGTTGTCCGTTTTTCTCAACTTGGTTACTCCGACCATAGGCACTAGTGCCAACGACGAAACTTATGCTTTCCTGTTTCTCGGCAGTTTCTCAGTGTATTCACCGTTTGCTTCCATATTTATATGTGATCTTTGTCTGCCTTGTGTCCATTTCCTGTTTCGTATAGCGGGATGAATTATTTCGTTTTGCTTGCTTTGTTCTACGTCAATCTTTTCACTTTCTCTTGCAGGTTGCACGCATGGGGCGACTCCTTGAAAGAAGCTTTCGAACAGGTCAGTCACTCAGTAGTATCCTTCCAACCGCACACAGATTGCAACGGCAATGTTTGGCTATATGACAACGAATTACGATTCTGTCGAAATGGTGGACACTTTTGAAACCGAAGCCACCGGTACGTCTTCGTTTTTTGTGTGCATTTCGATGGTCTCCTACTGTCTACCGGATTTTTTTTGCCGGTGGAGCACCTTTACAAAATGCGGTCCTATCGTGGTTGTGTTGCGGAATAGAACCCTTCGCTCTTTAGGCAGACAACCTGTCTATGCGATAACAGTGTGGATCGCCTATGATGGCGTCATAGATCTTGGGTTAAGCACAAGGCGGGTCTCGTGGACCCTCGCCTGGTAGGTGAGAGGAACCGATTGCACACATTTTGCTCACCAACGCTTTTTCCCGCCTCCCAGATTTACACCATTCCAAATGGAGATCTTCCTCGGTTAGTGGTGAGCGGGGGTACACACAGCTATAACAATGAAGACTGGTAGCTCGGGTGGTCCGATGGCTGTTGAACTGTTCGCTGAGCTTGGCAATTTTGTTGCAAACGTTTCGTCACCAATCGAGGTGACATAATCAGTGCGTAGTTGAAAGGCATGCAATAGCGGACGCTATTGCATTGTACGCTATTGCATGCCTTTCAATTACGCACTGATTATGTCACCTCGATTGGTGACGAAACGTTTGCAACAAAATTGCCAAGCTCAGCGAACAGTTCAACAGCCATCGGTACACACAGCATGTGCTCGAGAGAGAATACAGCTTATTCAGCTTTAGTCGTTGGCCTAGCCAATTACTCTCATCATCATTTCTATCTAAAACTGTGCCCGAAATTCTTTACTGTGCGATTTCTATCGCGACGAGACTAGACCTTAACGTTTTGCAATGGTTTGTGTGCCTCAGTGATCCATTGAGCTATGTTGGGTGGTGCTTTTTGCACCTTCAGAGCCACTCATACCAGATTGGTCAATGGTTACAGGCCAAGGAAACTCATTCTTCTGGCCCTCTAGGTTGGGGGTTGGAGTGAGGGTGGCTCCTTACTCCATAAAATGGGCTGTCTGTAGTCCATTGCCAAAACCCGCTGCCTTGAGGTAAGGTTTTTTAAACTAAAGGCTTTGGTTGAGAACCCTAATCGTTCTCCTGTCTAGGCATGTGCCACCTGACAGTATTCTGCCCACGCAATACAATGAATATTTCTTTTAACAATTTCTTGATGCTCTTACCGTCGCAGAGGATAATCAACAGCGCCCTATCTGCTGCATCGAGCAGGGTGGATATGGGTATGGATGCCACTCCTCAGGCCCTCCCGTCTTCTTGTTCCCCTTCTTGCGCTTCTCCATCCTTATCGTCTCGCTCCAACTTTACTTCCCCCTCATTTTCAACCCCTCAATTCTTGGCCTTCCCCCAGCTTGTTTCAATAGTCGCTTGTCTTCTGGTTTCAAATCACACACAGTCGCAGGACGTCGCTCCAATCCAGTCGGTAAGTCCATGTTCAACCAAGCGGATGTCAGTTCAGTTTCCCTTCGGAGTCCTCGAGTGTTGCTAAGACTGGCATGCCTCAACGTGCGCACTTTGCTACAGATTGGCCAATTGGCAGCACTTGCCCGCATACTAAAGACCCTATCTATCGATATTTGCTGTTTATCAGAACCCCGCCTGCAAGCTTCGAGCTCCATGCTTACTCTGCGATCCCCCACATGCGACACTGGTGGCACATTCTCATTGCACCTGTCTGGCGATGATGCAGCTTCAAATGCAGGCCAGGCTGGCATCGGCATTGTTTTGATTCCCTGGACTGAAGCTGCCCTGATCGATTGGATCCCACTTAACAGTAGGATGTGCGCCGTTAGATTAGCTGGTTCGTTCCATGTTACGAAGTCGCGCGAAAACAAACGGTTCCTTTTTGTCAATGCGACCTACACCCCTACAAACTGTACCACTGATTCGGTGAGAGATGATTTCTATCAGCAACTTCACGAACTCCTTCGTTACAGAAGAAGCACGGATACTGTGTTGCTGGCTGGCGATCTAAACGCCCAAATCGGAAAATTATCCTCTGATGAGCTTCATCAGAGCGGCCAACATGGTGTAGGCTCCCGTAATGATAATGGTGAGCGATTACTACAGCTGTGTGAAGATGCTCGCCTCTTTCTCGCGAGCACTAACTTTCGACACAGCACCCGCAGAAGTGTGACTTGGCGGCCACCAGCCTCGGGCCAGTCGTGGACGCAGATCGATCATATCGCGATCAGTTACCGCTGGAGAGGCTGTGTCCAAAACTGTCGCTCGATTTGGAGCACGAGCGTAGACTCTGACCACGCACTTGTCTGTGCCGACCTCCTGGTGCGTTTCGGTGGACGTCCGCAACCTCGATGTGAACGGATTGACACCAGCCAGCTGGCGAAGCCAGATGTTCTGAATGTGTACCAAAGTGCGCTGTCATCTGGGCTAAGTAAGCGCCCACTAAACACCGTCGAAGATCATTGGTCCCATATTCATCAAACGTTACTGTTAGCAGGCATGTCTTCATGTGGCAAATCAAATTGTCAAACCGGACATTCGGTCTCTACGTAGTCTCTGGAATATAAAGCTGCTCGCCGACATATTCCGGCTGGAAGCGTATACAATGAGTCTCGCAAAAATCTGAGACTGATGGTGCAGATAGAATTTCCCCACCTGTCTACAAATTCGGGAGACCTGCTCTTGTAGATGATTTACGCGAGTTGCTAATGCAACTTTGGGAGCTGGAGACTGTCCCGACAGACTGGAACCACTCCGTCATAGTCCTAATTTTCAAGGGAAGCTCCCGTTCGGAATGCGGCAACTGTAGATGGATCAGTCTGATCTCGATTGCCACTAAATTATTTGCGTATGTCATTCTCCACAGACTGGCACGCGTGAAAGCCAGATTCGTGAAGAGTAAGCCGGGTTTCGTCGAGGTCGGGGCTGCATCGACCACATCTTTACTTTGCATGAATTGTTGGAGCCCCGCCATGTTTATTGGCGAACCACCGTTGTCGTTTCTTGAAATAAGGTGCATTCGATCTAGTCGATCAATGTGCCCTTTGGGACTGTCTGCTGAGGAAAGTTGTGCCTGATAAATAGGTAAACATTATCGAAGCGCTGTACGCGCATAGTTTGAGCAGTTAGGGTTTATGGCAAACTGTCGCCACCCTTCAGTATCACCAGCGGTGTGAGACTAAGTTGCCCGCTGTCACCTTTCCTCTTTAACTTCGCTGTTGATGAAGTCATGGAAACAGCGTTCGCTGGACACGACCTAGAAAGTGTGGAGCTGCTTCCTGCTGAGCGACTTCTTGACTTAGAGTATACGGACGATATTGCCCTAACCTGTGACAGCTCCCAAACATGCCAATCAACACTGGACCGATTAGCACCGGCTGTTCATCGCTTTGGGCTATGCTTTGCTCCATCGAAATGCAAAGTACTTCTCCAAGATTGGCAGAGACCCAACCCTGTACTAGAAGTCGTTCAGGAATTCAAGTACCTGGGCAGCTACATTAGCACCCGTGGGATTGCAGATGAGGTTACGAACCGTATAGCAAAATCTCGAGGCGCTTTTGCCAATCTCCGCCACCTGTGGCGCATACGCGACATTACTCTCGCCCTGAAGGGCAGAGTTTATACCGCAGCCGTCCCTTCAGCTCTCCTATATGGTTGTGAAACCTGACCCATCAGGTTGAAAGACATAAAGGGGATCATCACATTCGATCATCGCTGCCTCCGCAGCTTAATTTATGTCTGGTGGGAGCACCCCGTGAGCAATGAGCGTGTTCGGCCTCGCGTATTTGGTTGAGGAAGAGCGAGTGAACCGCTCAGCACCATTATATCACGCACCGGTCTCCGAAGGTTGGACCAGGTGTTGCGTATGGCAGCACACCGACTTTCGCGTCGTGCATTATTTGCGCTTTGTGGGTGCGGTTAGAAGAGGCGGAGGGGATGTCAAGCGATGACTTGGTCGAGAGAGATGAAAACACACACTTCGAAGTTGGTCTTGGTTGGTGCATCCCGACTGCCTGGCTGGGATCCTAAGGACGGTGAACACGTTTGGTTGGACACACTTGCTGATATGTCTTGGAGCCGGCCCCATGGCGTTTGTGTTGTGAGTTCTTTTGTCCATCCCCCTCCTGCTTAGCCTCCCTCTCCAATCACGATCGCATTCGTTAGGCGTAACTGTCTTTTCGCCGCACGACAATCGCCTGTTAGCTCTCCAGAACGATGTGCGTCCGTTACTGGGGACTCAGCCGGCGTGCCACTGTTTGTTTTCCTTTTCTTGTCTTTTGTATTGCGGCACAATAGCTGGAGTGTTTTCCACCTGCAGCTTATGTGTATGATGAATGATGCATTGTACGATTTAGTGGCCAACGTGTTGGATTGCCTTCTCAATGGGACTTGGTGCTCCTGACTTGCTCAACCTCTGCGATACCTGGCGATGTGCTGTGTACGAATCACCATCGCCAGTGTGATGATCACGCACTCCGCATTGATTGTCCACAGGTATGTGCGTAAATGTCTGTCTATCGCTCACCCTCTGATTGACGAGTTGTTCTCAACGATTTGATCCATACGCTGTACATGGTTCATACCACGATACAAGATGCGCGTTGCCAGCTTGTGTGTTCGGGTACCTTTGCGTCGTTTCGACTATGGGCCGTTGTAAGAACCCGTGGCAGGCGGCAATTGTCTA
>OX104062.1:62164001-62184403 GCA_944474145.2 Dicrocoelium dendriticum | reverse complement strand
CTCAGTAAGGAGTATACTGCTTGTTACATAGCAATAAGCTAAAGATGGCGCGGAAGCGTAACACACTGCCGAGCGTACTGGTCAACTTTGCTGGACTCCGATCACGCACTAGTTCCCGCCTAAATTTGCATGCGTTTCGGAGGAGCATCCAGACCTAAGCACTACCGACCGAACGTCGAAAATCTGCAACATCCTGCGACGTTAGCCAAGTACCAGGCTTCTCTATCAACACTACTTGCTTTACCCTCAGACGATGGTCTCAATTATCAATGGATGCGCATCAAAGACGCCTTAATTGCTGCCAGTACTGTCAGTTGTGGATTTACTGGTCACTTACCGAAAAGCTGGATAACCACTGCCTCCTTGTCGCTGATGGACAGACGCCGCTTGATTCCAGCCGACACCAGCTGTAGTGAGGAACGCCGATCCCTGGATCGAGCGTTGCGTAGGAGCTTACAGAAGCACCGTGAGGCCTGTTGGTGTGAACATGCTAGAGAGCTTGAACTTGCTAATCTGTCTGGAAACATCAGAAAACCGTTCTAACTCATCCGAGACACCGAAGGCTTCTGATCAGGAGTAAGCGAAACAATCTGCGAAGATGATGGCCCCCTAATCACTAATCTTCAACGATGGTTGGAGAGATGGGCCGAACATTTTCGCTCGCAGTTTTCCTGGCCGCCAGCTCCAGCTGTTTCCCTTGGGGCGCGCACTGGTGACGAGTGGACTATCCCAACTGATCCTCTCTCTCACCAGGAAATCTGGCGGGAACTCAGCTGTCTAAAGCGTTATAAGGCAACCGGCCCTGATCGTCTACCTTATGCTCTATTTAAAGATGGGGCTCTTCGCTGGTTCGAGAACACCGCTTTGTTCTCAGAAGTCTGGGCAAAAGAGGAGGTTCCATCATCCTGGAGTAAGTCGATAGTCGTCTTCATCTGCAAAAATGGTCTGCGCACAAAGTGCTCCAATTACAGAGGCAGAAGTTTGATTCCCGTCGTTTGCAAGATTCTGGTGTCCATCATTCTTCCCCGCAGGCTATCCCCAACGCGTGAATCACTACAGCGAGAAGAACAGGCTGGGTTCCGTCCTGGTCGCGGCTGCATCGATCAGGTTTTTACACTCCGACAGATTCTCGAGCTCCACCGTGTTTATCAAAAGCCAACGACTGTTGTGTTCCTGGAGATGCGCGCTGTCTTCGATACTGTCGACAGGGCTGCATTGTGGCACTGTCCGTTGAGGAATGGTATTTCCGGGAAGTTAGTTTCCATTCTGCGTGCTCTGTATAGTCTGACCTCGGGTAGAGTTAGGGCTAATGGCAACCTTTCGCCTTTTTTTGTTGTCACCAGTGGGGTTAGACAAGGATGCCCCATCTCTCCATGCCTCTTCAAATTTGTCATTGAGAATATCCTCAAAAATGCTTCAGAAGACTTGTTGAGTGTTGGCGTTGAGCTTCTCCCAGGTAGTCGGCCGGTTGAGTTGGATTACGCTAATGATATCGTACGTTGGGTGACGGTCCGCAAGCCGTCCAACTTGCACTTAACCGCCTGGTGATTGAAGCGTCGAAGTATGTATTTTTTATCATCCAAGTGCAAAGCGCTTTTTCAAGATGGGTATACGCCCCTACCTGCACTCACCATCGATGGGGAAAGGTTAGAAGTTGTACAGAGTTTTGTCTACCTTGGAAACGAGATTTCGATGCATATCTCAAGAGCTCGTCTCGCCTTCTCCAGGCTGAGGCATTTATAGCGCCGACGTGACATCCGTCTCTCCATCAAAAGATGGGTTTACAGTGCTACTGTCGGCGCTGTACTGTTGTACGGTTGCGAAATTTGATCTGCTCGTACCGATGACCGACGTCGACTGTCTGTCTACGAGAACCGTTACTTGCGGTCCACGTAACCAACGCTGAAGTCAGACAGCGTGTCTTGGGTGGAGACAGCCACTTTCTCGAGGCGCTTGTCTCGTTGCGCCAACTACGATGGCTCGGACACGTTGTGCGTATGCCTGCTCAGCGTCTTCCGTATCGTGCCTTGTTCGCGGTCGCTGGACAGGGTTGGAGGAGGCGGTGTGGTGGACAGTCTACAACTTGGAGAAGCAGGATGAAAAAGCTGACGAAACAGCTGGCCACGGTTGGTTCCTCCCGACTCCCTGGATGGGATCCCAAGGATGCTGAGTGCAGTTGGTTGGAAACGTTGGAAGTCATGGCTCGAAACCGAATTCAGTGGCGGACGTGTATCTCTGCTTGTTGCGGTGATTCCCCTTCCCTCCTCCAATAAAAAACAATAAAATACTCAAAAACCATGAGTGGGAAAATGCGCAAAAATATTTGTGTGTTTTCTTTATTCTTTTACTCTAACCCTGTTTTCCTATTCCGCCACGGTTCAGGTGGCACAATATCTGTACACAGATTGTGATCAATATAGATATATACTGCTTGTCAAAGATGGCCGGCGTCATGAAATGTGTTTAGCATACGGTATACTTTCAACAGTGAATCAAGTTTCTAAGACAGTGTAAGTATAAGCATTGTGTTGTCGTTTTGTGAATAAGTAGTGGTAAGTATATTTGATGTTATCCGAACACAGTTATCATGCGTTGTGTTAATGTCATGATGGCCAATGTCAATTTGATAAGCTACGTTATTTTGGGGTAATTGTTTCAAGTGGAAAAATATCCCAGGCGTGGACATCAGAACGACAAGTTAGCGAACAAGCTCGTTTTCGGTGGCTCTCGTCAGGCTAAAACACCACAACTGATAGGAATAAGATTAACATAAAACAGCAGATAATGGTAGAGTTCAAACTTCTGATCTGTTTTCCAATGACCTTGAAGTTTGAACTCTACCATTATCTGCTGTTTTATGTTAATCTTATTCCTATCAGTTGTGGTGTTTTAGCCTGACGAGAGCCACCGAAAACGAGCTTGATCGCTAACTTGTCGTTCTGATTTTGGGGTAAGTTTGGCCAATTGGTCAATGTGTTATTCCTATATCTACATATATGGGTAGTTAAAAATATCTATTTATAATACCGGGTACCCTTAATTATATTATTAAATTTGAAGCATAATAAAAACTATGGAACATTAACTGATCAGTAATGCTGAAAAGTTATACTTAACCTACATTAGATCGAAGCTTCAGCGAATCGGACGTCAAAGACAAAACAAATTGCCACGATGCTTAAAACCTACAAGTCCAAGCAAAGATCTAGGTAATAGAGTTCATTTGACGATGCAACGTTTCAGCAGACTGGTAATTTGATTCAAAGTGGCCGTGACCAGCCTAATGTTTGTAAAGTATTCGGCATCCTGAGCACGCTGCAGAAAGAATTAAAAAACAAACATTCAAATAAACCAGGAACGCCACCAGCTTTTAGTGAGCAAGAGGAAAAGTCCATTGCTGATCTTCTGATAGTCACATCACATTGGGGATTCCCTTTTGAAGGGTATGACGTCATCATGCTTATTAAAGCCTAATTAGACCGTCAAAGGAGAGTAGTCGATAGCTCTAAAGACATTAAGCCTAGCAAAGACTGGTTTGAGTCTTTTATGAAAAGACACAGGAACACAGTTTGTATCAAAATTCATTATTTATTCATTATACACGTTAGCTGCAGGTGGAAAACACTCCAGCTATTGTGCCGCAATACAAAAGACAAGAAAAGGAAAACAACCAGTGGCATACCGGGTGAGTCCCCAATAACGGATGGACATCGTTCTGGAGAGCTAACAGCTGGCTATCGTGCCGTAGAAAGAGAGTCATATTATGCCTAACGAGTGAGATCATGATTGGAGGGAGATGGACAAAAGAACTCACAACACAAACGCCATGGGGCCGGCTCCAAGACATATCAGCAAGTGTGTCCAACCAAACATGTTCACCGTCCTTAGGATCCCAGCCAGGCAGTCGGGATGCACCAACCAAGACCAACTTCGAAGTGTGGGTTTTCATCTCTCTCGACCAAGTCATCGCTTGGCATCCCCTCCTCCTCTTCCAACCGCACGCACAACGCGCAAACAATGCACGAAGCGGAAGTCGGTGTGCTGGCATGCGCAACACGTGGCCCAACCATCGGAGCCTGGTGCGTGATATAATGGTGCTGAGCGGTTCACTCGCTCTTCCTCAACCAAATACGCGACGCCGAACACGCTCATTGCTCAAGCGGTGTTCCCACCAGACATGAGCTAAGCTGCGAAGGCAGCGATGATCGAATATGACAAGTCCCTTTATGTCTGTCGTTGACGAGCCAATTTTTGGTTGAGAACCCTAATCGTTCTCCTGTCTAGGCCTGGGCAACCTGACAGTATTCTGTCCACGCAATACAATGAACCCTTCATCAAACAATTTCTTGTATCAAAACACCTCAAAGACAGCAAGTTTGTCAAGAAACATTGTTGCTGTGTATGTTTTGTCTTCATGGCCAAAGCATTCACGTTGAGGTAACTTGGGCCAGAGTAGAAATTAAAAAAGACTGACTTAAGGTTGTAGAACTGCATCAGTCAATATTTTCTACAGCATTATAACATAATAGCCTGTGAACGGGTGATCATTTAACAATGTTATCAAAAGCACTGATGGGTGATACATTCTAAACTATAAAAAGTGGATCAAAGTTCCCCGGTTTTACGGTATCACCTTGAAAGACATAGTGATAATCACCACACAATAACATTTTCCTAAACAGACGTTCACTATCTTATGGCGTTATGAATTAGTTCCCGGGAGAGTTGACGTCAGTGCACCGGTTGAAAGAAGCCCAACGGTGTCCCTACCGGCTCCCAGTAAACAAAATATTGGGAAGGGGAGATAAGGAAAAACACTCACTCGGGGGAAGAAGAACGGTTCCGCAGAAAATGCGTAGAGCCATTCGTCCAGAAAGTGATACAATAATGAAAGTCCGTCTTCACCTTTGCGGAGGGCAGAGTGGAGTGGAAGATAAAAGTGTCACCAGATGGATTGTTACAACACACATGCAGAAGACAGTCAAAGACGCATGGTGTAGTTATAGAGCAGCTAAGAGGGAGACAAAAACCTGATTAGACGAAAGAAGGCATCGAAGAACACAGCGGCAATAGTAGCACAAGAGAGCAAAATCTTTTGATGACGGCTTGCTAAAAGTGACCAATACCGATCGGAAGTGAAATGATCCAATGCTATGCAATCTACTGAGAGCAGGATGGACATAACATGAGGTCCCAAGTGCTCGCCGCTAAATTAGAGCACCATAGAAGTGCCCAGCGGTCAAAAGACGTACTTCATTCTTTGCCCCAAGATGGTCAGATAAAATGTTATGGTTTTCTTATAAAGTACACTGCTGAGTGCTTACTATGTTGAATCTCACATGGAGGAAAGACATGACTGTTAACTGTACAAGCACTGTGATGAGCTCGGTAGGCTCCACAGTTAAATCCGCAAGCATGCGTAGTAGCAGGTTGGTTCTTCATCACACTGACGTTAGTGGCAATCTAACTACGCCATAGCAGATAATGATCCAATCAGATGAGGTACATCATTTTCTGAATGTCATTCGCGAAAGTAGTGCGTGCTCACGCGACTCAAGAACTTAGTAGCCTAAGTTACGATTCACTGCCAGGATGCACTTATAAAAGATCACAAGTTGTGGGGCAATTGGCCCACAGAGTTGTGGGGGGCGCACATCCATGACAAAGTTCAATGAATCAGCGATGGGATAGCTGCTGGTAGACGTCAGCAAGTTGTCAAGCTCTATGGAGGTGCCGTCGAATGGTAAGTTGTACATTACGCATTGGTATATTCATAAGGGTGCAGAAAGTATCATGGAAAAATCATCAAACAAGCAGCCTCACATATTATCGCGGTGTCCAAACCACTCAACGGTATTCGGCTGCGGTGACTCAATGGTCATTGAGAAAAATGAAACCCTGAAAAAAGACGGATCTCCTCTGGAGTACGAGAAGGAATAACCAAGTGTGCTTACGCTTTATCATATGTCAGAACAGTGTCATACACACAGGCAGTTTATCATGAATGGTCTTTCGAGACTTTAGGGCAGCTTTTGATTTCGTTGATCGCACCGATTTGTGGGGCTACTGATGAATAAGGAAGGTCCCAAGGACATTTATCGCAATTGGAAAGTCGCTTTATCGCGGTTTCAGAGGTTCCGCTGGGACTAAGAATGAGCACGGGAACTGTCTCGCTACGGGTTTGTGAATATCTCCTCTATCCGTACGAAACAGGGTGCTGCCATGTGGAAAAAGTGAAGAGTAGACAGACGATCCAGATCTGTTGGATTTGGAAAACACCCAGTCCAGTTTGTTCCGTATTTCTGTGTTACATATCGTAATTTTTTTGTTTTCAATTGTATAATTCGGTATTCTTTATGGTTCTGGATAATCCAGTAATATATGGTTGTCTGTTTATAGGCAGTTGTTCGGTCGTTCTATCGTGCCTGCTCTCTTGCGGCTTCCATAGGCCGGTTTTATTCGTCATTTACATTAGTAAAGTCGTGTTTATCCGCCTCCTTTTGTGTAATTCAGTGTCATTTGTGATTCCGAATTTATTTATCATTATTATGTGTCCTAGCCCTGTCTACATGTAAGGAGTGCCAGTGCAAACTGTAGCCCAAGTCCCCTAGGAAACCTAGTCAACAGACCGGTAAAGAAAAGCGTTCAAATGCCTGCAGCTCAGTTCTGCACAAGAGGCACAGACACAAGCACCTCGTACGCTTACCACCAACTCCGCTGAGCGAGTCCCTTGATCGCCGAGTAGCCCCACTTTACCATCTGCTATTGCCTAGACGGACACTTCAACTCGAATGTGTGACAAGCCATGTAGTGGTGACCTTTGGCTAACGAAACCGAAAACTATGTCTAGCGACATGAGGCATCACAACTTGATGGTCTTCCACGCACGTGAATCGTCGGTCTCGAACCCTCAGGTTCGCTATAAACACGACATCGGGTTTCTGTAGTGTCTGGCTGATAAACTGCTCGATGTCGGCGAAGACAGGCTGAAAGTAAAGCAAATTTCCCGTCTAGGAAAGAAAGCTGAGAGAAAAGTTCGACCCATGAGAGTCACTTTTGCAGACGAAGCTGGTCCGAGGTTGATATTGTCGCGCCTCGGTAGACTTAAAGGGTTTGAAGAGCCATGTATGCGCAGACAAGGATCCAGTAGACCAAGAAAAAGTCAAGTCTGCCGTGAGTGAACTAAAGCGGCGCACTGAAGGCGGAGAAACAAATCTCTGCATTGTAAATTTTCGGGTTCCTCCCCGAATCCGTATGAACAGATCGCTAATACTTCACGCAAGCCCGACGGTTCCTACCGCGGCCTGCGTGTAGCCTTTACGAATGTTTGCAGTCTAATGAACAAAGGTGACGACGTTTGCCACTTTGTTGACTCTCGGCAACCAGACGTATTGGGCCTAGCTGAAACTTGGTTAGATTCAGAGATCACCATGCAAAAAGTCAAAACCAGCGGATATTCTTGCTTCCGCTAAGATAGGCTACCAAATGACCGCGGTAGCATGCTGCTATACATACGGTCTTCCTTGTGCGGGAGACTCACGAGCATCTACAGAAGCGGTGATTGTCTGCGTGAGAAAATATGGTGTTCGTTCTTAGCTGAGAGGCGGCAAACTCCCCGTGGGCGTTGTGTATCGCAGTCCACTGAGATGAAGCTTGGACTGGTTGCCTCATGTGCGCAACCACATGAGTCGTCCGCGATTCCTACTAATGGGCGATTTCAAACTTCCGCGAAAACGGTGGCCTGAGATCGAGCTTCTCCCCGGCCACTGAGAAGTCGAGACGAATTTTGCGGAGATAATGTTTGAAACTGGGGGCAGACAGGACATCAATCAGCCGACGCGCATTATCGCGCGCTCGACGTCATCGCGCCTGGATCTGTTGCTGACCAGCTGTGAGCAACGTGTGCATGACATACAGGTCTTGGAGCCCCTGGAAGCGAGTGAGCACTCGATGGTCATGGCGAGCTTAGAACTGCCACTGCCGTTTACTCCTCCGCTGGAGCCAGCCTTCAACTACTGGAAGGCGGACTTTAATGGCCTCACTCGGGCCGCAAGCCTGATGAACTGGTCACAACCACAAGATTCATCAATTGAAGCCTGTTGGTCTATCACAAAAGAGGGAGTAAAATCATTATGCGCCCATTTGTGTCCATTAAATATCGGAAAGCTGGACCAGTCAAGCCACACTGGTTTGACAAGGAGTATGGCGTTTTGGCTCGACGGCGACGCCGGCTAGGGAATAAATTTGTGTAATCTGGCTCAGTGAAAGAGTGCGAGGCGTACAAGAGGCAACAAAATGCCTGCAACGGCGCGAAAACGATCAAACGCCGATGCTTCGAGGAGCAACCCGCAACCGCAGTAAAACATCTCCCAAGATGATCTTCGCATCCGTGAAGCGACGCCTGAAGCCGACAGGTGATGTGCCTCTGTTGGAGGGCTCGGACGGAAAGCCCCTAGTTTCCAGTACTGAGCGTGCTTCCGCATTGGCGGCGCACTTCGCTTCCGTTTTTCCAGATAACCAGGCATCCGTAGTGAGTTCGACGCATATCGCCCCTACAGAGCTAGAAAGCCTGGATTTCAGCGTTGAGGGTGTGCGCAAATTGATCGCCAGTCTTGACGGTATCAAGCCTGCCGGGCCTGATGAGCTCCATCCGCTGATCCTCAAATCGCTATCGGCCATCATCTCGCTTTCGGTGACTGAGCTATTCAACAGGTCGTTGTCTGCCGGTTCATTGTCGAGCGACTGGAAATGCTCAGTGGTGAAACCGATTCCAAAAAGCGGCGATCCGAGCAAGGTGGACAACTACCGGCCGATATGCCTGACCTCTGTTTTGGCTAAAACACTCGAGAAGATCGTGAAGCGTGGATTTCTGCAGCATCTCGAGTCGAAAAGCATCTTGACGCCCGCGCAGCACGGTTTGATGAAAGGTCGGTCGTGCATCACAAACATGCTGCTCTCGAGGCACGAATGGTTACAAGCGCTAAACCAAGGGAAGTGGGTTGATGTCGTTAACATCGACTTCAGTAAAGCGTTTGACAAGACGAACTATGAGATTCTCCTACGGAAGCTGAAGATGTGCGGTGTTGGTGACTCACTGCACCAGTGGATCAGTGGCTTCCTTATTGGTCGGGGGTGGAGGGTGCAGGTGGACAACCATTTGACCGAGTGGTATACCTCGACCAGTGGCGTCCCGCAGGGCACAGTCCTTGGGCCCATTTTGTTCCTGATCCATATCAACGATTTGCCTCAGCTTCTCAGTTCACCTTGCGCGTTGTTTGCAGATGACCTTAGGGTATGGAGGGTAATTGTGGCGCCCGACAACTGCAACCTGCTTCGGTGTGTCCTTGACCGCAACTCTGTGTGGTCAGCAAAGGTCAATTATCCGATCACACTGGTCAAGTCGGCATTCCTGAGCCTGGGCAAGGGTGGTAATGGGCGAGTCTACAATCTCGCCAGCCAACAGTTACACTCATCGACACCCGTGAAAAATCTCGGCGTGCTCTCACGCTGCGATTGGAAATCCGTTGAAAACACAAACAGCCTTTATCAAATTGGAATGCGCATGCTCTGGGCACTCAAACGCAGCATCTGCATTTGGTCCGAAGAGGTTGCCGGCTGCCTCTTCTATTATCAGACCAATGTACAGCTCAAACGCCTACTGTCTGCTCACCAGGGGCGAGGTGCAAAGGATTGGGCGGGTACAGCATGTGGCCACAAGGCTCATCCCCTGTTTACGAGGTGTGCCATATGAAGACCGGTGCTAGACTAGGGGTGTACACCATGTGTTATCGTCGAATGCGGGTTGACCGCATCATGACGCACCGGATATTATATCTGGATGATCCCCATGTTCAGGCCGCTGCTTCATCTGCGCACACCAAGCAGCACACGAGGACACCGGTACAAGCTTGTCGTACCGGATTTGAAGCAGGTCGCTCACCAATTCTGATTCGAGCGGAGGGTGGTGGGTATTTGGAACAACCTGCCTGCAGACATAGTCGAAGCAAAGTCGGTGTCGGAGTTTAAGAAGCTCCTGGAGTCGCATTTTACCGACTTGAGATTACGAGAATAATCACCATTATAATAGGTAAATTTGCTTAAATAATAGATGTAGCTACACAGAGGCACCTCTACTCACTGGTATTCTGGAAGGCATCATACACGACGACGTACGTTTCAAAATCATTACAAAGTGTATGCCACCACAGTAGTAGAGTCGGTCCAGCACAATATCAGTTCTCGCGATCACCGAGTAGCTCTACTCGAAACGATTAATCGTCTAGGTAACTAGATCAATTTGTTTGCCAATATGTTCAAGAGGTTACTGCCAAACTCGGTGAGAGCCGAGATAACAATTTACGTGCCGATGATACAGTGTATAATGCCAACGTCGCCGCATAGACAAGCGAGAGTTGATATGGGCTGAACGCAATGAGCATTTAGCAGCCAAGCTTAAGTGTGTCGACATAATGGACTGAACATCAGGAACGACCACTCCAACGCCGGGAAAATCTATTGCACTCGCTGAGGCTGGGGCGATTAACGCTTGATCCCTTGTATTCCGCAGCGAAGTTTTGTATCCATCGGTTAGACTGCTGTTTGTCCCCTCTTCTCTCCAGTTGAATAACGTTCCGTTTACAAGCATGACGAACTGAGCTATCGGCTTGGACAAGACTTGTGTTGATCAACCTATACGGTGGTCCGCCAGGGGTAGGATGATTTCGGTGGCGGTGGGATCCATATCAGGGCAAGCAATCAATTGGGAATCCTGCATACTGTGACCAGTAGTGATTGAAAGCAGGTTTAGACGTCCCGAATACGGTGGCCGCCATTGCGAGCTTGAATGTTGGTGTGGTGGGACAGTGCGGAAACGGTTGGGAAGAGCGAAGCGGCTTTCATGGAGATTAGCGCGGCGTAGAAAAGGCAAATGTAGCTCTAATATGAGCACAGTACGGTACAGCAACAAAGTTCACGCTGCGAAATATTCAACTCAGTGAGAAGCTTAGTAGTTAATGGTAATTACCTTAGCAGCTCACCTTACTTTGGCTTATGTGAAATCACTCGAAAGTGTTTCAGGGTAGGAAATACAAAGCACATGTGGAGATACGCACGCGGTCCAGCGCAAACTTGAAGGGAAAATTTTTGGCACCGTAGGTGTCGTTCCAAATCAACGGTGGATGGGGATAGGGGACGAGAACGATCTAGCTGGCGTACCCGACTCCAGATGAGCTTTTGGAAGGTGCTGTGAGCCACCAAGAGTGCGCCTTGAATGGTGCAAATTCGTACGGAGTGGGTTGCACATCGCAGTCTAGTAATCATCGCGTAATTGGGACTAATAGACGCAAACTTGAATTTTGTTAAGGTTTTCATTCCAGTAGTTCACAAGCTACATAGCAGAGCCTAGTCCGGAAAAGCAGCAGATGCGTTTCGCCCTAGTGGGGCTCGTCAGTGGTGCACATTCCCTCGGTTCTCTAAGGAGGATCGAACCCAAGATAGCTGGAGGCAGATGCTAACTAGCCAGCAGCTTAAGACACTGAGCAATGGGGGACGTTGGCTGGGCTACATAATTTGCAAACTAACTGGAATATAGCACCAACTATCTTCCAATGTCACTGACAGTGGTTAGCCTGCGAGGTGATGACGTCCTCTCACTAGACGCTATATCCATAGCATTTTGAAACTGGGAGGCTATTTTATTTTATATTACTGGTAAGTAGCAGGAATTTGGCTGTTATTTTGTTAAGGTTTCCATCCCAGTAGTTCACAAGCTACATAGCAGAGCCTAGTCCGGAAAAGCACCAGACGCGTTTCGCCCTACTGGAGCTGGTCAGTGGTGCGCATTCATTCGGTCCCCTAATGGGGATCGAACCCATGACCGCTAGAGGCAGATGCCAAGTAGTCAGTAGCTACTGGGATGAAAACCTTAACAAAATGACAACCAAATTCCTGCTACTTACCAGTAATGCAAACTTGAATTGTCAACGAGGTGGCTGCGTCCACCCATAAGCAGCGATTAGGAACACAATATGTGACCTGAAGTCTTATAAGTCTGCTTCGACTGGTTAATACTGAAGGTGAGTGCAGGGAAACGGGAACAAAGTGGTGATTACGAGATCAGTCACTGTGCATGAACAGCCCGGTTAAAGTTTGCACATGCGAAACTAACGCAAGGTTTGCGAACATAGTAATGGCCCATAGTCGAAACGACGCAAAGGTACCCGAACACACAAGCTGGCAACGCGCATCTTGTATCGTGGTATGAACCATGTACAGCGTATGGACAAAATCGTTGAGAACAACTCGCCAATCAGAGGGTGAGCGATAGACAGACATTTGCGCACATACATATGGACAATCAATGCGGGGTGCGTGATCATCACACTGCGATGGTGATTCGTACACTGGAAGCACATCGCCAGGTAACGCAGAGGTTGAGCAAATCAGGAGCACCAAGTCCCAATGAGAAGGCGATCCAACACGTTGGCCACTGAAACGCACAATTCATCATTCATCCTACACATAAGCTGCAGGTGGAAAACATCTCCGTCATTGTGCCGCAATACAAAAGACAAGAAAAGGAAAACAATGGAATGCCTGCTGATTCTCCAGCAACGGATGGACATCGTTCTGGAGAGATAACAGGCAAATATGGCGCCGCGAAAAGACAGTTATGTTACGCCTAACGAATGCGATCGTGATTGGAGGGGAGGCTAAACAGGAGGGGGTGTGTGATGGGAGTATACACTCGAACGAACGTGCGGTGCCAGCCCAGCAAGGAAGTTGTTAGGATGCCGCAAGCAAAGGCGGCAGCCGATTGGACGTTCACACGTTTATCGCATGCACGCTGATTGGCAAACATTTGGACGCATTGGAGTGAGTTTGTTTGACTGAATCAAAGGAAAAACGTCATGCATCCGCAAAGGTCGTTAATTATGGATCCAACTAGTTGTATATACCGATATGTTTCACTCGCCCTCTGTCTCCGTTTTCGCCTGGTCCTGTTGTTTGCAGAATATACGTTTTGTCCCTGAAGGACCGACTTTTACATGGTGTCAGAGAAGGAGAAAAACATTAGTACCACCCAGACGATGATTGGAGCTGCACCGGCTATTCAAATGCCTGCCCCGCTGAACATGGATGAACGCAGTTTGGCAAGCAACTGGCGTTTGTGGAAGAGCAAATGGATGGATTTCTGCACTTTATCGCGTCTGGACAAACAACCGATGGCGTACCGCTTGGCCATGTTTCGACTCGCAGCAGGAGATGATGCGCGCCGCGTGCTAGGGACATTGTGTTACGACAAGAGCGAAGATGCCAACAATCTGGAGACAGTTCTTGAGAAGTTCAGTGAATACTGCGAAGGCCAAACAAACGAGACATTTCAACGCTACCTCTTCTTTTCGCGGAACAGGCGGCCAGGTGAATCCGTTGACACGTACGTCACTGAGCTAAAGATTTTGGCCCGATCCTGCAGTTTCTGTAAATGCATGGCGGACAGTCTCATACGGGACCGCATTGTTCTTGGGATCAATGACGAAGGTTTGACGAAGCGACTATTACGAAAGCGCAACCTATCTCTGCAGCAATGTATCGACATCTGTAACACTGAGTCCTCCACAGCCTATCCGTTTCAGCAGATGACAATCACAGGTGATTCAGAGATGTGCGCCGTTTCCAGAAGCAAAACTACGAGGGCCACGACCGCGCGACAGGAGCCCTGCAACTTCTGTGCAACAGGACATCCGAGGAACCGCGAACAGTATCCGGCGTGGGGCCGCATTTGTGTCAAATGTGGGAAGCGCAATCACTTCGCCCGCTGCTGTCAGTCGACAGATATCAGTGCACTCGTTCCAGACAAATCAACAGAAAACACCGAACAATCGATTGGTAATGTGTCTCGGAAAGCGTCGCAGAAGTGTGTCTATGCAAGTCTTCTGATCGAGGGATGGTAAGTGCGATTCCAGTTAGACACAGGCGCGACGATCAATATCTTGCCCAGAAAGCACTGCCGCGGCGTGCAAATTCAATCGGATCAAGATTATTTGCGAATGTGGAATGGTTCCAGACTCAAGCCAAAGGGCTCAGCGACAATTGAAGTGGTCAATCCGAGAGACGGTGTTTCGCATCATCTGCAGTTCGTGATCGTGGATGAGGATCTCACGCCAATTCTCGGCATTGATTCGATTTTATCTCTTGGCTTTGTCATTTTTAACCATGATCGTTTTGTGTACGCTTGTCAGAGTGAAGCCGATGTTAGTGACCTGTATCCGTCGGTGTTTAGCCCGGGTTTAGGGGGATTCGAGGGTACTGCTTACCTGTCGTTAGATCCTTTGGCACGCCCGATTGCGTTACCTGCTAGGAGAGTCCCATTTGCGCTACGTGACCGATTTTCCGCGGAATTGAACAAGCTGGTTATGCAGCGGGTGATTGCAAAGTTTGATGAGCCAACAGACTGGGTTAGCCAGGTCGCAATCATTACGAAGAAAAATGGCGAACTACGCGTATGTATAGACCCAAAGCCACTGAATGAGGCCCTGCGTAGAGAACATTATGCGCTACCGACATTAGAAGATGTTTTACCGCGTTTGACAAAAAGCTAAGTTTTTCACGAAAGTAGACCTTTCTTCTGCATTCTGGCACGTTGTTCTAGACGACGAATCCAGTTTCCTCACCACATTTGCTACACCGTTCGGACGTTATCGTTGGTTGCGATTACCGTTTGGCCTGAAGGTGTCTAGCGAAAGTTTCCAAAAGCGTTTGGTGCAAGCAATAGATGATTTAGATGGCGTAACCTGTGTGGCAGATGACGTTCTGATTTACGGTTCTACCGAAGAAGAGCATGACGCTAAGCTACACCGGTTCCTGAGGCGTTGAGTGCAACAAAACATCAATCTAAAACGCGAGAAAGTAGAGCTGCGGAAAGAGGAGGTGATTTTCCATGGGCATGTGTTAACATCCGACGGAATCAGAGTTGACCCAGGGAAAATTAAGGCGATACAAGAGGTGCCGTCCCCTAACGATGTGAAGGCAGTCCATCGCCTAAACGGTATGGTGAACTATTTAAGCCGGTTCCTACCAGGACTCGCTGATGTCATGACTCCGATTAGGCAGTTAACTCACAAAGGAGTAGATTGGAGCTGGGGGAAGGAACAGGATTTGGTTTTCGCAACCACTAAGAACCTTATCAGTAATGCGCCCGTACTCGGATATTACGATCCAGCACACCCATTGGAGGTACAGTGTGATAGTAGCCAGAGTGGAATAGGTGCTGTTCTGTTGCAGAACGGAAGACCATTGGATTTCCGCAGTTGTGCACTCACAGAGGCCGAGAAGCGGTACGCACAGATCGAGAAAGAGATGCTGGCAGTGGTCTATGCCATGGAGCGTTTCAATGATTATACTTTTGGTAGAAAGACAACCGTGTACACTGAGCATAAGCCGCTGGTGTCGATAGCAACTAAACCACTGAATAACGTTCCTCGCTGTCTGCAGCGTATGCTTATCCGGCTACAGAATTATGACATTGACATTGTGTACACACCTGGCACACAGATGTTCATCGCGGACACCCTGTCGAGAGGACATCCGCCAGTGGCCGAACATCATGTAGAAGAGATCAAGATAGTTAGCATGGTGCAGCATCTGGCAGTGACAGAAAACCGTTTGAAAGACATAAGGCGTTTCACGGAGGAAGACCAAATTTTGCAGCTTTGCGAGACGTTATCTTCAATGGGTGGCCAGAAACAAAGAAGCAGCTCCCGAAGAAATTAACACCCTACTTCAATTTTCGGGACAAACTCACTGTCTGTGACGGTCTGTTGTTCAAGGGAAGTCGAATCCGAATCCCTTCTTCTCTCCGAAAGGAGATGCTGGAGCATGTCCATCGCGCTCACCTGGGTGCAAATTACACCATTAATCGAGCAAGAGAACTGATGTTCTGTCCAGGGATGACAGGTCAGATCAAGGATCATGTGTCTAACTGTGTGGCCTGGCGTTCACACGACATTCGGCAAACGAAAGAACCGATGATGCTGCACGATGTTCCGGACCGACCGTGGCAAAAGGTAGCAGTGGATCTATTCTGGGACAACGGAAAGGATTACTTACTCACGGCGGACTACTATAGTGATTACTTTGAAATCGATTTACTCACCACCACCACCACAGAGTCAGTAATCAACAAACTCAGATGTCAATTCGCACGGCAAGGGATACCGGAGGAGCTAGTCTCGGACAACGGTCCCCAGTTCAGCAGCAGAGCATTCCAGGCTTTCGCAACCAAATGGGAATTCGCACACCGGCAAACCAGTCCCTATCACAGTCAATCAAATGGGAGGGCAGAGTTGGCAGTGAAGCAAGCCAAGCGACTATTAGCGAAGGCTAGAGATACTCGGGAGGACCCATACCTCATGCTACTGGAGAGTCGCAACACTCCTTCAACGGATATCGGCCTGAGCCCAGTGCAGCGCCTATACAGTCGAAGGACCAGAACTGTGATGCCTGCATCCGCAACACTTTTGCGCCCTGTCACGCCACAACTTGAGAAAGTACAGAACAGTTTGAAAAGGCGAATGGCTACTCAGAAACGGTACTACGACAACGGCGCACGGAAATTACTTGAGCTGACAGTAAGGGAAGAAGTATGGGTTGAACCAATTCCCGATGGACAGGAGCGGTGGAGAAAAGGAGTCGTGGCTGCGAAAGTCGGTGAAAGGTCATACGAAGTAAGTGTTGAAGGAAAGAAGCTGAGAAGAAACCGAGTACAGCTGAGGAGATGTCCGAGGCGACAGCATGAATCAGGGAGAGAGCGTTATACTGTTTGCGGAAATGAGGCGGCATCGGCAGATCCAACAAAGAGGACGCGGAGTGGTAAATTGTATGGACTATTTAGCAAAGTACAGCAGCAACAACATGAAAAAAGGGAGGATGTGATGGGAGTATACATTCGAACGAACGTGCGGTGCCAGCCCAGCAAGGAAGTTGTTAGGATGCCGCAAGCAAAGGCGGCAGCCGATTGGACGTTCACACGTTTATCGCATGCACGCTGATTGGCAAACATTTGGACGCATTGGAGTGAGTTTGTTTGACTGAATCAAAGGAAAAACGTCATGCATCCGCAAAGGTCGTTAATTATGGATCCAACTAGTTGTATATACCGATATGTTTCACTCGCCCTCTGTCTCTGTTTTCGCCTGGTCCTGTTGTTTGCAGAATATACGTTTTGTCCATGAAGGACCGACTTTTTACAGGGTGGACAAAGGAAATCACAACACAAACGCCATTGGGGCCGGCTTCATACCATATCAGCAAGTGTGTCCAACCAAACCTGCTCATCGTCCGTAGCACCACAGCCAGGCAGGTGGGATGCAACAACCGACGCCAACTTCAAAGTAAGGGTTTTCATTTCTGTCGACCAAGTCATCGATTGGCCACCTTCCTTTTTCTATTCACAACCCGGCGCGCAAACAACGCACATTGCGTGAGTCGGTGTGCTGCCATACGAAACACCTGGCCCAAGCATCGGAGCCTGGTGCGTGACATAACGGTGCTGAGTGGTTAACTCGCTTTCCTGCACCAAATTAGCGACGCCGAACACGCGCATTACACACGCGGTGGTTTCACCAAACATGAGCTAAGATGCGAAGGCAACGATGTGCCACTTTACGTCTGTCGACCTCGTGGGCCAGGTTTCACAACCAAAAAGGAAAGTTGAAGGCACGGCTGCGTTATAAACTCTGCCTTTCAGAACGAGAGTAATGTCGCGTCTGCGCTACAGGTGGCGGAGATTGGCAAAAGCACCTCGAGCTTTTGCTATACAGTTCGTAACTTCATCTTCAATCCCACATCTGATAATATAGTTGCCCAGATAATTGAATTGCTGAGCGACTTCTAGCTTACCATCACAAAGCGTTAGCGCAGCGATGGGTCCTGCCAATCTTGGAGAAGTACTTCGCATTTCGATGGAGCAGAGCATAGCCCAAAACGATTGACAGGCAGTGCTAATCGGTAAAGTGCTGCATGGAATGTTTGGGAGCTGTCACAGATTAGGGCAAAATCGTCTGCATCCTCTAAGTCAAGAAGTCGCTCACCAGGAAGTAGCTCTACACCTTCTAGGTCGTGTCCAGCGAAAGCTGTTTCCATGAATTCAACAATAACGAAGTTAGAGGAAAAGTGACAGCGGGCAACCTTGTCTCACCGCTGGAGATACTAAAGGGTGGCGACAGTTTGCCATAAACCCTCATTCTGCGCGTACAGCGCTTTGATAATGTTTACGTATTTTTCAGGCACAACTTTCCTCAGCAGACACTCCCAAAGGACACATCGATCGACTGTCGCAAGGTACCTTTTATGTCAAGAAACACGACAACAGTTAGTTGCCAATAAACATGGCAGAGCATCAACAATTCACGCAAAGTGAAGATGTGGTCGATAAAGCCCCGACCTCGAGGAAATCCGGCTTGCTCTTCACGAATCTGGCTTTCACAAATGCCAGTCAGTCTGTGGCGAAGGACATACGCAATCAGTTTAGTGGCAATCGTGATCAGAATGGTACATCTATAGTTGACGCATTCCGAACAGGAGCCTCCCTTGTAAATTAGGACAATGACGGAGCGGCTCCAGTCTGTCGGGACAGTTTCCTGCTCCCAAAATTCCATTAGCAACTCGTGTAGATCACTTACAAGAGCAGGTTCCCCGAATTCGTAGACAGCTGGAGGAATTCTATTTGCACCACCGGTCTGAGATTTTTGCGAGCCTAAATATATTCGCTTCCAGCAGGAATATGTCGGCGAGCATCCGTAAGTGCCAGAGACTGTGTAGAGACCGAATGTCGGATGGGCAACTAGCTTTGCCACATAAAGATATGCCTACTGATAGTAATGATTGACAAATATGCGACCAGTGATCTTCGACGGTGTTCAGTGGGCGCTGACTCAGCCCGGTTGTCAGCGCACTTTGATACACATTCAGAACACCTGGCTTCGCCAGCTGGATGGCGTCAATGTGCTCAGCGACTTTGCGGACGTCCACCGAAAGGCACTCGGAGGTTGGCGCAGACAAGCGCATGGTCAGAGTCCACGCTCGTGCTCCAAATCGAGCGACAGTTTTGGACACAGCCTCTCCAGCGGTAACTGATCGCGATATGATCGATTTGCGTCCATGGCTGGTGCGAAGCTGGTGGCCACTAAGTCACGCTTCTGCGGGTGCTGTGTCGAAAGTTTGTGCTCGCGAGAAAGAGACGAGCATCTTCACACAGCTGTAGCAATCGCTCACCGTTATCATTACGGGAGCCTACACCATGTTGGCCGCCCAGATGAAGCTCATCAGAGGACAATTTTCGACTTGGGCGTTTAGATCGCCAGCCAACACCACAGTATCCGTGCTTCTTCTGTAACGAAGGAGATCGTGAAGTTGCTGATAGAAATCATCTTTCACCGAATCAGTGCTACAGTTTGTAGGGGCGTAGGCCGCAATGACAAACAGACACCGTTTGTTCCCGCGCGACTTCGTAGCATGGAACGAACCAGCTAATCTAACGGCGCACATCCGACTGTTGACTGGGATCCAGTCGATCAGGGCAGCTTCAGCCCGGGGACTCAAAACAATGCCGACGCCAGCTTGACCGGCATTTGAAGCTGCATCATCGCCAGAAAGGCGCAATGAGAATGCGCCGCCAGTGTCGCATGTGGGGAATCGCAGAGTAACCACGGAGCTCGAAGCTTGCACGCGAGTTTCTGATAAATAGCAAATATCGATCAATAGGGTCTTTAGTGTGCGGGCAAGTACTGCATGTTGGCCAATCTGTAGCAAAGTGCGCACGTTGAGGCATGCCAGTCTAAGCGAGACTCGAGGACTCCAGAGGAAAGCAGATGAAATGACGTTGTCCGCTTGGTTGAACATGGACTTGTCGACCGGATTGGAGCGACGCCCTGCGACTGTGTGTGAGCTGAAACTCGAAGGCAAGCAACTATTGAAGAAAGGTGGGGGAAGGCCAAGCATTAAGGAGTTGAAATGGGGGAAGTGAAGTTGGAGCAGGGCGGTAAGTATGAAAAAGCGAAAGAAGAGGGACAAGAAGACGGGAAGGCCTTAGCAGTAGCATTCATACCCCTATCCAACCTGCTCGATGCAGTAGATAGGGCGCCGTTGATTATCCTCTGCGACGGTCAGAGCATCAAAAAATTCTTAAAAGTAATGTTCATTGTATTGCGGGGGCAGAATACTGTCAGGATGCCCAGGCCTAGATAGAACGAGTAGCGTTCTCAACCAAAGCCTTTGGCTTAAAAACCTTACGGCAAGGCAGCGTGGTTTTGGCAATGGACTACAGAGAACCCGGTTTATGGAGTAAGGAGCCACCCTCACACCACCCCCCAACCTGGAGGGCCAGAAGAGTGAGTTTGCTTGGT